>PVJA010007293.1:0-52254 GCA_004027025.1 Myocastor coypus | reverse complement strand
CTTTTTAGTTTTCATGGAAAAATATTTCTGAGAACTATATTTTTATTTTGAAACAGGATCTCACTATATGGTCGAGGCTGACCTTAAACTCACTGTGTAATGCAGACTGGTTCTCAACACATAGGAATCTCCTGTGTTAGCCTGCTAGGTGCTGGAATTATAGGTGTGCACCACCACACTCCAAGAACTACTTTTGATAATAAATTTCTATCATGGAGTTTATGGAATTTAAGATTTAGCTTGAGTTATACATACTTGAAATTTGTAACAAAAACTATTTATTCTAAACTCATAGCTTGGGAATACTTTAACGTCTAAAAGCTGTCTGAGTACAATCTTCATCTGACCTGTTACTTAGAAGGAGCGAGTGCATAGCTTCTTTAAGCAAGGCCCATTAACTCAAGTTTTAGATCTTAACTCTCTCTCTCTCTCTATATATATATATATCATTGTTTAAACTTTTTGCTTCAGTGTGCTGTAGAAGTAAAAGAATTGTTTTATGTAGTGAGTACCAAACACAGAGAACTCACAGTACTTAGCATATAGTTTTGTCATTGCTAAGATGTAGTATAATAAAGGGATACAAAGAACAGTCAACTAAATAAATAGGTATATTGAACAAGATCAAGAAAAATCTAAGTAGCCCTTATGTATTCATATAGTCATATAGAAATCCAGGAACTTTCATATATTCATATGGAAAACCATGGAATTGTGAGATTACATTTGAAATGTTATCTACCCTTAGCTCCTTAGGAACTTGTTATCCAAAGCTTTTATTTAGGTCTTGTCACATATACACTCTCTACCCATTGTGTACCTAATTTCAAACTCCCCTCAGTTGGTTATTATAACACCTATTTTTACAGTTACACTTTTGGTATTGATATTACACCACAACTATGGCTTTATGATATGTCATTTATCTTAATTACAGCATTTTATAGCTTATGTACTGTTATGGTTTGTGTATAGGTGTTCCCCCAAAGCCTCATGCAATCATGGGGTGGCTTCTGGAATTTGTGATTAATCATTGTGGGTGTGGTTGCTGCACCTGCCCTGGGGCAGGTGATTTGCATTTCAGTGTAAGGAAGGAAGAGAAATTAGCTGCTTGAGCTAATGCTACTCTCCTCCTTTGTGCTTGCTCTTTGCTTCTGCCATGATAGGTTATCCTCTGCCACATGCCTCTCTGCCTTGGAGCTAGCTAAATATTGAGTGAAACCTCTAGTAATTGTGAGCTAAATAAACCATTCCTTCCTTCATTTTGGATGTCGGGTATTTGTCCAAACAATGAGAGAAGAGGAACACATGTACATAAATGGTGCAGACTATTTGATTTTTTTTTTTTTTTTCTTGTTTCAGAAGCTTTGTTTATTCACTCATTTTTGGTGCCGGGGATCAAACCGCGGTCCCTGAAGCCGCCCAAGCTTTCCCAAGCAGGGGCTTTTGACTACTGAGCCATCCCGCCAGGCCCTGGTGCAGACTATTTGAGATGGTTGTCTTTAAAGCTTTTTGTGCTAGGTTAAAGGTTAATCAGGGAGTATAACAGCTCCTGGTAAATACCAGAAAAAAAAAAATATATATATTACATATTTGTTATATAAATGTACTCATTATCGTATATGGTATTTTACATATCATCTAGTTTTGTTTAGTCTAAGCCCAGTGGAAAAATTATATGTGAAAATTAACCTGATAGTGCTTAATGTATAGAAAATTGTTACAATTTGTGGCTAGATGTCCTCCCCTCAAAGCCTCATATAGTAATAGGCAGCTCTTTTCAGAAGTGATTGTATCTAGCATTTGTGACTAATTCATAGTCCAATGCTGGGATTAAGGGTATGTGTGCTACACCTGCTCTAGGGTGAGTAGCCATCATACAATATAAGGGACAGAAAGAGACTTGATTCTGTTGCTTGCTGTTGCTGTCTTCTGGCACAGTGAACTGTTGTCTTCTGCCATGTACTACCCTACCTTGTAGCTAGCTGACTGTTGACTGAAACCTCAACAAACTGAGCTAAGTAATTTTTGCCCTCTTAACTTTGGGTGTCAGATATTTTGTCTCATTAAGAGAAAAGTAACTAAGACAAAAATGTTCCAGATTTGGGATGACACCAATATTTTTTAGTAGAGAATATTAGATGAGGTGAAGTAACTATATCATGTTTGCTGTGAAGTCACTTAGTTTCTCAGCAGCTCTTATTTCTATATTTATTTTATTTTATTTTTTTATTTATTAATTTATTTTTGAAGGACCAGGGTTTGAACTCACGACCTTGCAGTTACACTTGCTAGGCAGGCACTTGTGCCACAGAGCTATCTCCCCAGCCCCAAAATAGCAGCTTTTATTTCTTAGGTATTCATTGTATGTAAGGTGTCCTGGGTCTTCATAGTTGTTAGCAAAATTTCAGTGGGACTATTGAGATAATATTGTATTTTAAAATAAAACAGCTAAAGTAGTATAATTCATCAAATGTAACTGTATTTCTATGCTTTACATTAAATATTTAAAGAAAACTATTTAATCATAGAGTATGAATTACATGAATTCTCATAGAAATAGAAACTTCTAAGTATAATTCAGTACTTGCTTGATGATTTCAACTCCCATGTTTTACTAGCCCATTGTTTTCTTTTTTTTTTTCTTAGATATTAACAGATAGAATTTTACGGAACAATTTATTTTATTCCTAATCCCCATATAGGTGGCATAAAGTTCTTTGTAATATACTTTTATCTCTTTGGGTCCATTGATTTGGCAATGACATCCTCTTTTCAATTTCCAAATATGATAATTTACAGCATCTTTTTCTCTTTATACTATACTTACGTGGTTTCAGTTTTATTAGCCCATTTAGATAATCAAGCTTTAGCTGTGTTGAATTTTTCTACTGTATGTTTTTTTGTTGTTGTTGTTCGCATTCATTTCTGTTCATATCTTTAATTTGCCCTACAAAGTTATTAATGTAGAAACTTAGATCATTGGTTTTCAGGTTTTTCTCAGGGTGTATATGCTTGAACTTTTAGATTTTTTTTCACACTTTTGATGCTTTCTGAATGTGTTATGTTTTTATTACTATTCATTGAAAATATTGCCTAATCACTGATAGTTTTGATCAGTGAGTTATTTTTAGCTTTATATTTAAATTTATTTCTTAATTTCTAAACATTTAAAGAGCTTCCAACATTCCCAGTTTTACCAATAACCCACTGTGATTATGGAACATTGGATTATGTATACAACTACTTTCTCTTAGTTCAATGAGAAGAAATGTGGTTGTACCAATAATGACTTGAAAAATTATAACATCTACATCCTGTGCTCTGTATGACTAATAGGAGAACAACATATGCATTCTATCAAATATTGAAATGTACTACTAACGTGTTTTGAAACTGTCACGTTGTTATACATTGTTATTTCTTATTAAAAATAATAAAAAAGAATTGGAAAGAAAAGAAAAGAAAATTATAAAAATTCTTTTATTTATTTATTTGATACAAGGTCTCGCTATACAGCTGGGACTTGTAGTGATTCTCCTGTCTCAGCCTACCCAGTGCTGTGATTACAGGTGTGTACTACCTTACCCAGTTTTGAGGCTTGCACAGCACACATAGGGTTCCAGGGCCCCATTTCAAGTCTATGAATTTCTTTATTTTCTTCTTTTTTAAAAATTTTATTTATTTATTTATTTATTTGTTTGTTTGTTTGTTTGTGTGTGTGTGTGTGTGTGTGTGTGTGTGTGTGTGTGCAGGGTCTCACTACAGTTTGAACTCACAGTGATGCTTCTGTTTTTTGGCTCCTTAGTGCTGGGATTACAGGCATGTACCACCAGGCCTGGACTCCATCTCCAGCTCAGCATGCCTCAGGGTGGGGCCAGCATGACATATGGTAACATGGATCCTGCACTTTCCTAAGCAAGCCTTTAGTCCACTGAGCTCTCTCACTAGCCCTTAAAATCTGAACTTCCTTAAAAATCTACTTTGCCTAATTAGTCCAGTTTATACTGGCTGTGATTTATATGGTGTTTCTTTTTTTTTTTAAGTTTTTCTTAATTATATTTAGTAAGCATCATGTAGTTGTCTTTAAAACCAGTATGGCATTGTTGTCCTTCTTGAAGTATGATCTTAGTTTATTTACATTTAGTATAAATATTAGTAATTTTGGAAAAATATTTAAATCTTTTATATTTCTATTCATTGTTAGCGATCTTATCTGTATTTTGTATACCTTTTTCTCAATTCTTACATTTGCTTGTTAGACTTTCTTGTGTTACTGTTATGATTGCTTTAGAAATACTGTGTATTATTAAGATCAACTTAAATCTGTATTCTTTAATTTTATCTCATATACTTTCAATGATATTTTAGTAATTATTAAACGGAGTTGTTTTTGCTATTGTTCTCTCAATTCAAATTTATATTTTTAGTCCTCTTAGGAATTTTCTTTTTTCTATATGATATCTTTCTGAGAAATTCATTTACTTTTAAGTGTACCTTCATTTAGTTTTTTGATCAGATTTAAAATAGATTTAAAATCTTTGTCCAATAAGTATGATAGTTGGGCTTATTCAGGTATATTTTCTGTTAATTCCTTTTTCAGATAGTCATACTTTTTTGTTGTTTAAAGTAGAGAAATATATCAGCTCTAGAAATAAGATTCCTCCGTTGCAATATGTGGTAGTGTGGATTTGTATTTGTGGTGTTACTTGTGTAGCACCTTTCCTAAAAATTTTCTATGAACTTTATTTTTTTTTTATGAGCAGAATAAATTTATTGAGGGAAAGAAAGCTCCTGTCTGAGAGACAGACAGGAGAGGGGTCTCGAGTGGGTGTCCCTCTCTATGATCTTTGTGTTATTTGCTATCTGAACTATGGACAGTTTGCCCAGTTAGCTTAGTCATGAATTTAAAACTGAAGAGAGATTTACTTAGATGCCCGTCACAGTAAGTCTCCTAGACTTTGCAAATGTGTGTTTGTTTTTGGGCCAACTTGAGGACTGCCACTGTCAATGTACAACCTTTCTCTAAATAGGTACAACATACTTATTGCCTGCCTGTATAATGCGTTCAAACATGCAACCAGATACCTGTACTCCATTTATTCTACAAAAAAAACGAAAAGAAAAAATTGAATGCCCACTATGTGCCAGGCTTTGTTTGGACAGACTTCTTAAAATTTTGAATTGCTATTATATTGTTAATGTTGTCATTAATAATTTTCTGCTGAACAATGATATTTATTTTAAACAGAATTAAAAAGTTCTTAGACTCAGGTCTTACCTGGAGATTGGTGTAACCTTACTGGTTTCAAAACCAGGTAGTGAATTTATATTTATGTATAATATCTGATATTTTAAAACTAAAATCAAACTCAAGTATTTACATTCTAAACTTTTGTAATTTTTTTTTCTGTATGGCTGTTAAATCTCGTCATATCAGGGTTGGCAAAATGGCTTAATGGATTAAAGTGCCTACAGGAAGGCACAGGAGTTGTGTGTTTGATCCCCAGGTCTGCAGTGCCAGTCCTGCACCCGGGGTGCACTGAGAGGGCAGTTGTGACTGGGTGTGATGGCACACACCTGTAATAACAGTTCTTGGGAGGCTGTAAACAGGCAGATCACTATGAGTCCGATCTTGTAGTGAGACCCTGAACATGCTGTAGACCCTTCCCTAAAATATAAAAATGAATGAATGAATGAATGAATAAATTCATAAATGAAAAAAATGTAGGCATATCATATATTTAAGAACTTGTCATATGATAATTTGGAATTTGTTTTTAATCTGTGTACCTCTTTCTGATTATGAGCAGGTGCTTATATTTCTCATGTAATAAGATGCCTTGAGGTGGCTGACATCTTAGTTGATTAGTTTTGTTCTGTTATCTAAAAATTCCTACCCCCCCCAAAAAAAAAATGGAAAGAGAAACAAAAAGAAGGAAGGAAGTAAAAAATGAGAATACTTGCTTTTCAAAAGGAAAAGTGTTTATCCAGTTTCTCTCAGAAGTAGCCCTGTTATTAAACATATCAAAAGCCCTAGAGATTTCTTCTTATCTTTTACTGGTCAAAGCTAGTGTGTGACGTCACCTCCAGTGAATCATGTAAGCTGGGAAAGTGTGTTTTTCTATTCTATTTTCTGTAGTAATGGTATATAAAAATAAATGTGTGACATTTAGAAGTTTCTTGTAAGCTACCTTAAAATAGGGGAAATTAATCATATAACTTCATTTTTAGTATACATTTGTTGCACATGTTGATCTCATCATAGGGAATTTGTACCTACACATAATGTATCTTGTTTCTCTTTTTCCTATTCCACTCCCCTCCCGTCAATCCCTTCCTTCTCCTCATTTATAAAGTTTTGTTTTCTTTTTTTAATATATTTCATTTTATTTTAAACAGTAAAGTTAGCAGAAACAAAGATAGAAAAAACAGTAACAAGTAAGAGTACATATAGTACAGAATTTCAAAACAAGAAAAATTTAATAATGATTAAATATGCATTACACATTTTTTTAGGCTGGGTTGCTCTTTTTTAATTTTAATTTTTAAAGAAAAATTTAACAATGGTTGCATTACATATTTTCATCATGAAATCAGTATAGATCAATCAACAAACATAGGTATGTAAGACTGATCAAACAGTTAAACATTAACACTTACAATGAACATTAATTTTTTTTTAGTTCTTTCAAATGCATTTTGTATTTAAGTTCACTCTTCTAAAAAAAGTTATAGGGGTTGAGAATGCAGAAAACACAAGGTCCTGAAATTGATTCCTGGTACCGCCCAAAATTTATTTATTTATTTCTTCTTTTGAGTCCTTACCCTAGGGAGACTATATGGTATATGCATATGTAGATCTGGTTTATTTCACTTACGAGTATACATTCAAGATACATCCATTTATATATGAAGTCTTCCAGTTTATCATTACTTATAGCTAAGTAATATTCCATTTTATGAAAATACCACATCTTTTTCAACCATTGCTTCAGATGATGAGCATTCTGGCTGTTTCCAGGATTTGGCTATCATAAATTATGCTGCTATGAGCCTAGGTGCACAGATAATACTATAATAGGATTTTTTCAGTTCTTCTGAGAAAATTCCCAGTAGAGGGCTAGCAGGATTGAATGGGATTTCCAGCTCTATTCTTATAAGTGTTGCTTTCAGTCATTTTCTTCCATTCATTTTTTTCCTTTCCTCCCTCCCTTGCTCCTTTTCCTATTTGAGAATGTTCTATTTTCCTATTTAGTATCTATCCTCCTTTATGCTTCTTAGTTAACTTTTTTTTTTTCCAGAAGAGAAACAATGTAATTTTTAAACTTGTATGTCCAGCTTATTTCACTTTAGCTTATGGTCTCAAGCTGCATCCATTTTTCTAGAAATAACTCTAGCTTATTCTTTTTTTTGGCTTATTCTTTATGGTACAATAGTGCTGAATTATATATCAATACCATATTTTCTTCAGGCATTCATCTTTTGATAGGCATATTTTATGTAGTTAGGTACATTTCTAATGATGTTTAACATGTCATTAATACAAAAATTATTTAAGGAAATATTTTACATTTCTTTCTTTTGTACTAATTCAACATCTGGTATTTTATACTTTAAAAGGCTTTAATTCAGACTAGCTACATGTGAAGTGCTCAAAAGCACCTGTAGCTAATGACTGCCTTACTTGCTGTGCACAGTTGTTTGTTTTCTTTACTTCTTAGTTACAATATGTTAAATCTTTATAATGCACATCTGAAAGGATCAGAATGTTATTTTACCTGCAGTATTTTTTTCTCTGCCCTAAACACCAGTTTTGTTTACAGAAACACATATAAACATGACTTAATTATAAGGTAACGTCTTTCTGTATTTTTTAACATGAATGAAACAGAAGAGAACCTTTCATTCTGTCATGAGATAATATTCTCTTATGACAAATGTGAAGCTTCCTAGAGGTCAAATTTATGTATTTTTAATAATTCCTTGGTCATTTCTGCAGCATCCATGTATTTTGACTGTCATTGTCACCTCCAGTTTCACAATTGCTCTGAGAAGGTCACTGATGATAAGATTAGTTTCAGGGGAAATAGCTTAGTAGAATAAGCACTTGCCTGAAAAGTGCCAGGGCCTGAGCTCAATGCCCAGTGCAGAAAACAAACAAATAAACAAACAAACAAATAAATAAAAATAACTGGGGCTGGGGAGAGAGCTCCATGGCACAAGTGCCTGCTTGGCAAGTGCAAGGTTGTGAGTTCAAACCCCAGTCTCGCCAAAAACAAACATACAAACAAAAACAAGATTAGTTGTTAAAGTTAGTATTGAAATACTTGATCTGTTCAGAATATTCTTTATGGATTTTCTTTTTCAGTCTGAGCTTGCCTTATTATCAAATGTTCCATTGTTGTCTCATTGGGAGTTTAGTTTTAAAGGAAAGACTTTAGGGTTATCGTGAAAACTTCACTTGACTCACTTAAAACTTCAACTTTCAAATCATTATATTATTTTAATAGTATGGAAATGGGTATTATTTTTCACATGGTTGCATATTAGAGCTGGAAAAATCTATAGTTTTTGACATATTTTTCTTAGGATGACATAAATTATCCATGCTTCCATCGAAATCTTGAAATCCTTGATTCAGTTTTTAGTCTTATATACCCTTTTACTCTTGTCACCTGCAACAGTATGATATAGTTAGAAGAATAACACTTCTCCATGGATATGGGTGGCATTGTCTTCAATAATTGTAAAACATTAAAAAGATAACTGGTATCTTTTTTTTTTTTTTTTTTTTTTTTTGTATTTTAGTAAGGGTCTACAGGGTCTCATGTAGACAGGACTCATAGTGATCTGCCTGTGTTCAGCCTTCCAAGAGCTGGGATTATAGGCATGCATCACCATGCCTAGTCTCAATTGCAGTTTTAGCATGCCCCTGGGGGCAGGGCTTGCACAGCAGGGAGGACTCGAACCCAGGCCATTGTATTTGCCTAAGCAAGATAACTGGCATCTTACACAAATGAGAAGGGACTTTAGAGAGAGGGAAAAGGAGAGAAAGGTGAAATAAACAGGATTAAGATTAGGTATGTACATAGGCCAACTCCTCAAGGTGAATGTGTCATAAACATGTACTAATAAGAGAGTAAAAAGGTACTGGCTTTGCTGTCAGTGTTGACAGCTGTCTGATTGCATGTGCACACACACACACACACACACACACCCCAGTTTCAGAACACATGGAAAGGCAGTGTTTGAGGTGATATATGAAAAATCTGAATTGAGGAAAACATAAGTCTTGTGTAGCCTAGATAAAAGTGCCACAGTAACTGTCACCACTGCCATCCTGGAAGTCCATGGGAAACAAGAAATTGGAGGAGTTTTGGTCCCTAGCTGATTTCATGTAAGTAATTTACCCTCAACTTGTGCATTATAAATTTAAAATTTTAAATTCATACCTGGGAATAATACTGTGATAAAATGCACACTATTAGAAGAAATGAGCAGTTTTTTGTTATTTATTGCTTTGGATGAGATAGCCTCCATGTAGGGGCAACTGGGAATTGTATTGGAGGACGGTTTAAACAGTAAGTTGTAACTTTAGGGAGTGGTTTTACATGCTAAGGAGCTGGGAGTTTATAAGTTTTTTTTATTATTTTTATTATTATTATTTTTTTTAATTTTTCCTATGATCTGGCTAACTTGAATGCAGTACTTCTCTGGGCTCCAGGGAATAGGGGCTGTCTTAACTCCTGAAGTATTTAGAGCTAAGCAACTAAGGTAAATGCAAAGGTGACCATAGTGTGAAAGTGGAAAAAGGAATGTGGGGTTGAAGTGAATCTACTCTTTAAGGTAAGGAGCTGGCCAGTCTGTAGCCTGGCCAAAAAATCAGGTTAAAATAACATATAAAAAGACATGGATCAACTAGGGTAAAGGGTTTCTATTCAAATGGTATATTTGAGGTAAAGAATTAAGAATGATATTACTAGATGATTAAAGGAACAACTCCCATTAGAATATATCTTTATGAACTGTATAAACTTAATAGTATAGCCTCAAAATATATAAAGCAAAACTTAATGGAATTGTTTGAAGAAAAACTTCAGTTTTTCTTGCTTGAAATTTAAGACACTGAATACTTATGGACCCTATATGTGAATATTTCCCCTATACCAAACAATTCTCAGCAGACACTAGCTAGGTGAATGTCTTATAATTTAACTCGGCTCTGACAATATTTGGAGATTTAGTCTGATTCCACAGGTTAAGGGCTCAGTGCCATAAATCTGTTCCCCATTTCAGATCACAATTTTCAGTTATCTGTTTGAGACCTATACTTATGAGCAACTGGATATAAATCAGAGTTCCCATTGCTTCTTTCTAGGGTTTAATTAATTTGTTAAGATGGCTTGTAGAACTCTGGGGAACATATTTTCTATTTTATTCCTAGAAAGTGTTACAAAAGTTACAGATGAATGTAGAGATGTGTAAGATGACATATAGGAGAGGGCCATGGAGCAGCTATCAGAGGTCCATGGAACAACTATGCCTAGTCACTCCCTAGCACCACCACACATTCAGCAACCCAAATGCTTTCAAAACCAGAGCTGGGTGTGGTGGCGCATGCATATAATCCTAGCACTTGGGAGGCTGAGATAGGAAGATCGGTGCAAGTTTGAGACCAGCCTGGGCTACAAAAGTGAGCTCAAGCCCAGCCTGAACTGCATAGAGAGACCCAGACTCAAAAAGACAAAACAAACAAACAACAACAACAACAAAAAAACCCAGTTCTTTTTGTTTATTATGGAGGCTTCAATTCATAAGCATGTTTGCTGAAATCATCCCCCATTAATGATCAACTCAATGTTCAGTTCCTCTCTCTTCCTTTGAAGTTGGGAGTTTAATCAAGAGAGTTTTTTAAAAATGTATTTGGTACAGGGTCTCACCATGCAACTCAGACTTGCAGTGCTCCTGTTGAGTTCAGCCTCCCCAGTGCTGGTATTACAGATGCATGCCACCGTGGCTGGTCTCTGTGGCTGGCACAGCATGTGGTGTTGGGGATTGAACCACAGTCCTTGTGCTCACCTAAGCAGGTGCTTAGTTTCATCAGCCCTATGAATCAAGAATTTCATTCTCTTTCATATTTTGTGTTCATTTGGCAACCACATCTTGATGCTATGCAGAAATACCTCTGTAGAAAAGTTCCTATTTACTGAGGCAGGAGTGTTAGATGCTCCTATCACTCCAGAATTTCCAAAAATCTTAGAACTCTGTATCATGAATTAGAAGTAAAGATCAGATATTTTCTGGAATTCCACCTACAAAGGTGTTAGGGGCTTTGTCTCAGGAACTGAGCATGGACACCAAATATGTGAGTTTTGTTTGCTTTCATAATACTTGGGAACCTTCACACTAATTGATATCCCCACACTAATAGATACCATTTTAATTAAAATTAAGTTTTGAGACAGAATCTCATTGCATTACTAACCTCCATACTGGAGTCAAACCTATGTGATTCTTTTGCAAGAGTGCTGGGCTTATAATACGTCACCCCACCTGGCCTGTATTTGTTCTTACATTACATTATTGTAAATAGGTAGAAAATGTTTAAGAAATTTCAGAAACTGATAAACCAAGGACATAAAAGCAATAATAATAGTGTTATAGATTATTTGAATAGCGTTTGTTCTTAGTGAATTTCATGACTAAATGGATATCCACAAATCAATGGCTGTGTTTCTGGCTACACTGAATTTAGAACTGAGTAGCTAATTGATGCCCAGTAAATACCTTCTCTTAGGAAGTGAAAAAAAAAAAAAAAGCAACCTACTTTAAAGTTTTTAAAAAGTGACAAGGAAAATTTAGAAATAGCAATGAATAACAAAAGCATGACACAACAATATCTATTGGTTGTACTGACATGTTATAGGCAGGTTATTTTTTTGTCTTTTTTTTTTTGTTGTTTGTTTTCAGACAAGTTCACACTATGTAGTATAAGCTGACCTTGAACTTGCTTATGTACCCAGGATGTACTCACAGAAATCTTCTTGCCTCAGTTTCCCAAGGGCTGGGATTATAGATGTGCACTGTTGTGCCTAGTATTACGTGCAGTTTTTAAACTTGAATACTTACATTGTTAAAAAAAAAGTTATGATGGAAAGCTGCCAACTTAGGGTCGACTAAATAGGTCAGTGAATTAAAGTGCCTCCAAGCAGGCTTATGGGCCAGGGGTTTGATCTCGGGGCTTGCCATGCTGGTCCTGATACCAAGGAATGCTGAGATAACAATTGAGACTGGATATGGTGGCGCACACCTATAATCCCAGCTCTTGGGAGACTGTAAACGGGTGGATCACTAGGCATCTGATCTAATAGTGAGACCTTGAACATGTTGTAGACCCTTTGCTAAAAAAAAGCTGTTAACTTAAATATCTATCTTTAATAAGTTATAAAAGAATACCTTAGTAAAAGGAAAATGGAGAAAACAAAGGCATAAAAAGTGTTATTTATAAGTAGAATAAAAATTTTCAACACAATCAATGGCTTTTTGTTAAGAAAATGTGTATCCTTCAGAATTTTTATGCTGCAAACCCTGAGGACCACAAAATATGAATGTGTTCATAGATGGCCATCTTCAAGCCAAGTGATGAGGCCTTAGAAGGAGCTCAACCTGCTGATATATTGATTTTAGACTTCTGACCTTTAGAAGTGTGAAAAGATAAATTTCTGTTATCTAATCCACCCACACTAGTATTTTATATGGTAGGCCAAGCAAACTAATTCACTTACTGAAACTAACTTAAAAGAAATGTAGAAAGAAATGGAAAGACTCATAAGGGTGTTTCAAAGCCTTTTTGTTGTGTGAACCTCAAGGAAAAGAAAAGCTTTTAAATTAAATTTTCCTTAATGAGAAAAATTAAATACAAAGGGAAAAGACTTTGTCAGGACCTGCTGAGCTTTGGAAGTCTGTACATTATTATAATATCTAAGAATTTTTGTCCATTGTCTACCTCCTAAAGAACAAATGTGGCCCCTTTAGGAATGCAGGATATATAACTTTTAATAAAAATGTAAACAATTATTTAAAAGTCTTCCCTCTTCCTCCTGAAAAAGAACAGTACTAGTTTGTTTTATAAGCATTTTTTATTAAAGCTTAAAGTAACAAAAACCTCTTACCTCATTAAATCAACCAAGCATCTCAAATTTTATGAGGCTTGCAAATTTTATGAAATTGATACAGTTGTTATGAAAAATCAAACTATAGGCCAATTTCCCTGTAATTTTCATTTTTTATATACTCCTTTGTTGTCACAACTATTCATTGAACAAAAATATTAAGCTTCTGCCATATGGAAGTTACGATTCTAGATATTAACAATAAAGAATGATGAAGACAAATCCTGGTCTTCTGGAATATTTTACTTGGGAAACTTGCTAAGAACCCACAAGGAGATGATTCAGTATAGCATATCCCAATAATATGGCATAACAGAGTCACAAATATGTTTCTTCTGATTTACTGAGCAGAAAATGTTAAGATCCTGAATAACTTGCAGACTAATTCCAGTTGAAAAGAAGAAAAGCAAGGTCTTGAGTATGTAAATTAATCAGGGGTGAAGTATTATTTAAAGTTGCTTTTAGCTACAAATAAAAAAGTGTAGGTTTTTTTTTTTTTTTTTTTTTTTTTTTTTTTTTTTTTTGTCTTTTTGAGACAGGGTCTCAGTATGCAGTTCAGGCTGGCCTTGAGCTCACTTTTGTAGCCGAGGCTGGTCTCGAACTCACACCGATCCTCTTGCCTCAGCCTCCCGAGTGCTGGGATTACAGGCATGCGCCACCACGCCCGGCTAGTGTAGTTTTAATAAATGTTTTATCTCCTACACTAAAAGTTCTAGAAGTTGCAAGTCCTGTAGCAATGGCTGCTCAGTATTTTCAAGGATATAGAAATCAGTCTTTGCCATGGAACATTATTCAGATAATATTAATATAACTGAAATTCTCTGCATATCACATCTATACTCACAAGAATTAAGACAGAGAAAGAGATTATAAAAGTTTCTAGAAGTTTGATCCACCAACCATTGCTTTGTCTTACTGCCCAGAACTTAATCACATGACAAATGCTGCTTCTGTGAGCGCTGTGATGCTAAAGTCAAATTGCTATTAATAAGAAAAGAATAAGTATATAAGTACTAGTGATCAGTTAGCATTATATGCCAAAACCAAGGGGTGTATAATCCAAATGGAAATTATTTAAAATTAAATAACACATTAATATAACTTACCATAGACAATTAAAGGACAAAAATCATTTGATCATCTCAGTAGATGTAAGAAAAGTTCTTTGTGAAAATGTATTATCTCTTCATGAAAAGCATTTTTTAGCCTATTTACTTACTCAGTGTTACTAACGAGTATACCACTGACTTATATCCCCAGCATTTAAAAAGCATTCTTCTATTAATAAAATAGAATTTCCTTAATCTGAAAATATATGTGCCAGGATATTAGCATAAGTATCATATTTACTAGTTAACTGTGTCTTACTTTTCTCATTGTGGAGACTATTAATACCTAATGTCCACAGCTTAAAAAAGAGAAGTTTATTTTGACTTACATTTCAGTCTGTGTTTGGCCAATTCTAAAAAAACAACATGGCACAGGGAAAGGGGAGGAGAGCTGCTGCCTTCATAGCATCCAGTAAGTTCCATAATCCAATCACGTTCCATACACATGAGGCTCTAAAGAATAATAAGCTATTAGAAGATGGCCTTTTAAGTTGAGAAATAAGAAAAGGGTATGTGATACAATATTGTACAGATGATCTTAGCCAAAGCATTAAGATAGAATATAAAATACAGAAACTGAAATGAAAAATTCCTATTTTCAGTGATGCTATTGTTTATACAATAGGTTCAGATAAACCCTTAAATAAACTATAAATGTCATAACCAGCACAATCCTAGATACACGATGTGGCAATCAATACTTGTCTAGAAAGGAACAGTTACTAACTAAAAATTAAGTATAATATAAACTAAATATTTTGTTCACTCTAAGTATACCTATTGGACAAAACTGGAAGTTTTTTGGTTATGAGACTTAATTGCATGTTGGTATAAATCGTGTCAATGGATTTATATTGAAAAGATATCAGTTTTTCCTGTAGTAATATTTAAGTTCACTAGACTCTCCATAGAAACTAACATAATTTTCATGAAATTCAAGTATTTTAAAGAAAAATTAACTATGAATTTCAAAAGGACATTTTGGAGAACCAAAAATATGAACAGAATGAAAGGAGTCTTACTTTACCACATCAGAACCCTGCCATATATCCAATAATACATGGAATTAAACAATGTGATATTAGCACAACAATAAACATAGAGTTAGTGAAATAGAATTTAGGGTTCAGAAATAGAATATATATATACATGCATATATATATATATATATATATATATATACATATATATATATATATATATACACACACACACACACACACACACACACACACACACACACATATGTGGAATTAGTGCCTGTCTTGTAAGTGCAAAGTCCCAAGTTTGATCCCCAATACCAAAATAAATAATTAAATATATTATAGTAAAAGACACATTATTGGAAATCCCTCTCAAAATACTCCCCCAGGGGCCAGGGAGATGGCTCCATGGTACAAGTGCCTGCCTGGCAAGTGCAAGGTTGTGAGTTTGAACCCTGGTCCTGCCAAAAATCTCCCCCAGCTTCAAACATGCCCAATTTTAACGCCTTCTGAAGGAGTTCTGGATGTCCTCTTTCATGAGTATCTTGAAATGTGCTTTAATGGCTGCTTGATAACGTGAATTTGCTTAAAATATTTACCTTTTTCAGTCATTTTCAGTTTGAGCATGAGCCATAAGTCACATAATGCCAGATTTGGTGAATAAGGTGGATGAGAATGTGTTGTAATATTTTTTACTTATGGGGGTGGTCTCTGTTGATGGTGCTTGGCATAGAGTTCTCTGAAGTTTTGAAACACATCTCATATTTTTGTCTTAGTAGAAGACATGCAGCTTGTTGTATCCTGCTTTTGCTTCAATGTGTTGCACTTTGCCAAGTGAAGGGACCTGGGTTCAATCCCTAATCCCACATGCTATGTCAGCTTCTCCCCCAGGGCATGCTCAGCCAGCAAATGGGCATGGTGATGGTGATGCATGCTTGTAACCCCAGTGCTTGGGAAGCCGAAAACAGGAGGATCACTGTGATTCCAATCTGTGTAGTGAGACCCTGTACTAAATTAAAAAAAAAAAAAAAAGTAAGTACAATCTATTGCAATATCAAATAGCATGCAACCTCTAGAAAATTCATTTTACATTTGTAAAGGAGTGGGAGTAAAGATAAATTTCCTAAAGGGGCTACTAATGGGGCTTTGCGGTTTCTGCTTCATACTTTGAAAATGATTTGTAGAGAAAACTAGAATATTTTTTTCTGATTTCAGGATAGGGAAGGCTTTCTTTAATGAGACATAATAATTATAAAATGCACACAGGATAATTTTGATCCATTAAAGTAACAGTCTGTTCACCAAACAACCAGCAATAATAAAGTGAATAGGTAAACTAGACTTTAAGATGATTATTTGTAACACAAATATCTGACACAAGACATATATCTACAATATAAAAAGAACCATTACTGGGGCTGGGGAGATAGCTCCGAGGCACAAGTGCCTGCTGGGCAAGTGCAAGGTTGTGAGTTCGAACCCTGATCCCACAAAAAAAAAAAAAAAAAAAAAAAAAAAAAAAAAAAAAAAAAAAAAAAAAAGAACCATTACTAATCAATTAAATACCTCTTGGCAGGAAATTGGAAAAATTCAGATTATAGTTACATGATCCATCCATCAAATTGCTTTGATAGAACAGTTGGATAATGCCATGTATAGGCAAAGGGCACAAAGTATTGAGAGCTTTGTACTGAAGTGAGCATAGGTTCCTGTAATAATTTGGACAGCAGTTTGACACCACGTAAATTGAAGGTGTACATCTTCTTTGACTGAGCAATTCAGCTTTCAAAGTATAACTTACATTAATGTTTACTAAATGCGGTAACACAAACAAGTTGGAAACATCAACATACATGTTGAGACCTTCATTTTAAACATATCCATGCAGCATGGGCTGACCATGCTGCCCAGGCCAGTAACCTCTGGCTGCCATGAGTCTTATCCATTTACTTCACTGTGCTAAACAGATAGTTATTTTTATGTGTGCCTTGATGGCAAAATAGTTGGAAAACTCTCTTAGATACATAACTAAGATATTCATTTCAGCAGCATTCTATAAAAAATATGTTAAGCTAGAATTCTAATTTAAAAATGTAGAAGGAAAAAAAAAATAGAAAGCAACCTTTAGGTAAGAATTTAATAATACCAGTTTGCTCTCTCTGAAAGCCTGAGAGAATGTTATCTCTAGGTGATTCTCCTTAGGTACACTATATGTCTTCAATCCCTTTCCTCTGTAGTACCATAATTTCCTTGAACAGAAAATTGGCAAACCACTGAATTATAAGATGTTACAGCACAGGTTCTCTTATGTCCTGAGTCCTCACTGACCTTAAAGGGCTAGGGCCAAAATATTGGCTATCCTTGTAGCCCTTCTTTTTCTCCAGTTTTTGGTCTGCAAACTTATATTCTTAACCCTCCAGAAGAAAAGCCTAGTGATACTAGTACTCTATAATATTTTCTTGAGCATAACATTACTATCTTTCTGAGTATCAAACGTCTTAGACTTAACTTGGAATTGGTATTTTCTATCAGTCATTGGTATTCTAATAAATCTTTATAGAATGTGATAAAAGCAGTTAACACATGTTTACACATTTAGAAATCTAAGTATATACAAAATGGTAGTCGGTCAATCCTAAGGCATTTTTCCTACCTTTCACAGAGAGGAAACTTGTCAAGCAATGGCCCTGCCTCATCCAGATGGCTGACACCAACAACAGTTTGACAAAGCACTGTACATGGTCAAAAAGTAAATCCTGAGGTGATTTGACTGACCTTGGGAGATACAACAGTTACATGTTTTGCTATACAGGTCTTGCTTAAACTTGCCCTAAACCACCCAGCATAAATGTATAACCACAAGGCATAAAATGGGAAGCTAGATTAGAATGCTGAGCTGTAAAAGGCTTAAATCAACAGCTTCCAACATTGCTAGTTTTACCAATAATCCATTGTGATTATCAAACATTGGATTATGTATATAACTACTTTCTCTTAGTTCATTGAAAAAAAAATGTTTTCCTACCTATAATGATTAGAAAGATTATAACGTCTACACCCTGTGCTGTGTATAACTGATAGGTCAACAATATGCATTGTGTCAAATTTTGAAAATGTACTACTAACATGTTTTTAAACTGTCACATTGTTATTTCTTATTAAAAGTAATAAATGTGAGAAAATAAATAAAAGGCAAAAAAATGAATTTAATAATAATTACTGTCTATGAAGAGACTTACTGACAAATGGTAAAATTGGTATATGAAAATATGAGGAAATACAGCTCATATTTTGTAGTTTGAAAGCATTTTCTTTAAAACATTAAATATAATGAGCAAGATTATAATATTAGCTAAGATATCCCTGACACATATGACTTAAGTGATGAATGTTATACTACCAGAAAGAAGACACAGTAGCATCACCAATCCTGTGCTATGATATACTAAGAAAACAAATATTTGTTTTGTTTTGTTTTATTTGGGATGGGGAATATTGGGAATCAAACTCAGGACCTTGTACTTGCCAGGCAGGTACAATGCTGCTGAACTCTCCCTAAGCCAAAAACCTTGTGTTTATCATTGGTAATTTTTTCTGTTTTAATTCTAATTTATACTCTCTTAAAAACAATTTAAAGGAAACCAGTATTATTTTCTGTGCTATTTTGGTCAAAGAAATACAGCTTCAATTCATTGAGGAGAAAACATTGGGAAAATTGATTTTGAGGAACACATGACAGAATAATTGGCCAAAATCATACAGATACAAGGAAGAAATGAAATAAGCTAAGGAAAAATAATTAAATGGTAATAAAAATCTGTGTCACTTTGGATATGAAGGAGGGATTTAAGGCATAAACTGAAGTTACCCAGAGGTGTCTTCTTGAGCAGCCCTGCCTCTGAAGGCCAGCCTCAGTTCACACTAAAGATTACATGAAATCAAAAAGCCAGAGGCATAATTTAGAAAGAAAAACCTTACTTTTAAAAATTTTAATCTTATTAGTACATGGCTGCAGGACATGACATTTACATTCATGTTTGGGAGTAAGTATATGTATGTAACACAGCTGTTTCTTTTTTAAGTACTCTTCCCATCTCTCTTCATCTCTAAATCTGTTTCCCCACTGTCAGTCTTCTTGCTGCTATTATTCTTAGTTCATGTTTATATTTCTTGTAGTGTTTACATTAATCATGGGTACTTGGAACCTGTACTTGGCATATTCTTAAATCTTCTCCTTTCCCTCCTCTACCAGCCCCAGTCGCCTATAACCCTTCCCATTTGCAGAAGAAAGATACATCCCTTTATTTCTTCTGTCTATCCTGTATTTTACTTTCTGTTTGTACATTGCCTTACTGAAATGTATAATACCATATGGTGATATTTAATCTTGTGTGTTTGATTTACTACATTCAACATTGTATTTTCTTTTCTTTGTCTTTCCTTTTTTTTTTTTTCCTTTTTATTTATGTACTTCAAACAGGATCTCATTGCATAGCTCAGACTTGAGTGATCCCCCTGTTTTCAAGCTCCCCAGTGCTGGGGTTATAGGCATGCACCACCTCACCTGGTCTCAGTGGCTGACTCAGTGACATGTGGTGCTGGTGATCAAACCCTGTCCTTGCACTGCTAGTTAGGCACTTAGTCTATTGAGCTATCTCACAGCCCTAACATTGTATTTTCTAGATGCATCCATATTCCTATAAATGTCTTGTATTTATCTTTTTTTTTTATATAACCAAATAGTATTCCATTACTTACAGATACCTCAGTTTCTTTGCCCATCCATCTGTTGCTGGATACACAAGCCACTTCTAGGATTTAGCTGCTCTGAATTGAGCTGCTATAAACATTGATGTGTGTGGATCACTGTAACATGATATCTTTAGCACTTTGGGAAGAAACCTACACAGGAATAACTGGGTCATATGAAATTTGTAATTTTAGTTTTTGAGAAATCTCCATACTGATCTCCATAATTGTCTTACTGGGTTACATTTCTGCCCAGCAGTTGAGAAGTGTTCCCTTTCTACCACAGACACACCAGTGTTTTTTATTCTTTGACTTCATGATGATTGCTGCTTTTTTTCTGGTATACAATGAAATCTCAGTGTTATTTTAATTTACATTTCTCTAATGGCCAGAAATGTTGAACTTTTTTTCTTATGTTTGCTGGTCTTTTATACTTCTGAGAGATACATATTAATTTCTCTTGCTCATTTCTTTTTGTGCCTTTTATTTTCAGGGATTTAATATTTTTGAGGTCTTTGTGTTTCTAGATAGTTTCCCTCTGTCTGAGGCATAGTTGGTGAGATATTTCTACCATTCCATAGACTGCCTCTTTACTGATTCCTTTGCTGTGTAGAAAGTTTTAATAAATTCTTGTTAAGGAGAGAGATATCCTGAAATAAATAGACATTAGTTATGTAGTATCTGTTTTTGTCAATTTAGTCTGTATGATAAAAGCATTATTTAGTTGCACTGCTGTTTATAATTGTTAATATTAGACAAACAATAGACAAATGCAGCGCAAAATAATTGTATTAGCATAATGTTTTCCTCATTGCATGTGTAGTTGGAGTTACAGATTCGAAACCAATGGCTGAATTTCTTCTAGTCTAAGCAAAAGTTGCTGATTTTCTTTACTCTGAATAAAACTGAACAGTGGGTTCTCTGTAGAAAGTTGGCATTTTGAGCTTTCCCTGTTTTTGTAAAGTGATTTCTGCGTAGCTTATTGTCCAGTTAACTTTAGTGAGCTTTGCCAAGTTGTCATTGTAAATAAAACAATTTGCAAAAGTTTACTGCGATGGAGTTAACAAAATATTCAGAAGTTGGAAACTGGAAAAAGGCTATTTGAAGTAATTGTTCAAGTGGGGTTGTTTGGAATATCTTCCAGCCTCCTAGAGTCAAGTAGCATCACTGGTGCAGATTAGCCGATATGTAGCAGGACTCCCTTAGTTGGACCTGAGGACTTGTTTGATTTGTTTTTGAATTTTTAACCTTCTCAGCTTTGAGTATGTTGCCTAGAGACTCAGTAACTACTGAGTTTGTGGTTTGGGGGAGAAATGTAACTAGACAGTTTGTTAGCTTTTCAATTAAAGACAACACTTAATGCAAAAAAAAAAAAATAAAAGCATTATTTAAATATACCATTTGATGTTGAAATGTTTTATTTGAGTGACCATTTATTAAATTTCTTAATAAATTTCTATTTCATTGTAACTTCAAATTAATTTTCTCATTAATATATCAACTGTTTTATTCACCAATTATCCTAGTACAGTTTTTTGTGTGAAATTTTAATTTTAGTTGATTTATAACAATTGCATAATTCTAAGATTTGATACATGTAATACAGTGTATAATCCCTGAATTAAGTTAATTCATGTTAATTAACATGCTCATCACCTCAAACATTTATCATTTTTTGGTAGTGAAAACATTCAGAAATCCTCTGTGCAGCTATTTGGAGCTATACAATAATTTATTACAAACTAGTTGCTCTACTATGCTATAAACCTAGATTTTTTTTCTTTCTAACTAATTTTGTCATGATAAATTTGAGACATTTCTATACACTGTTAGGGATGGTGAGAGAAAGAGTTTGCCTTTGGAGTTTATGGTAAGCTAACTAAAATTATATGTTCAGTATGAAGCACTTTTGGTCAATTTGTTATTGTTTTTCTTATCATATGTAATTTAAATTTTAAAGAGCCCATTAGGATTTTGTTTTTTTAACACAATATTACCTAAATTTAATATATCTCAAAATGTAATTATTTCATTTGTAGTTAACTATTTTGAAAGTATTTCAGATGTGTGATGAATTATTTTTTAAAGCTGTTAAAGTACTCAGAAAGTATGTCAGATAACATTTGAAGTTAACTGTTGGAGCTATTTCTGAAATGTTCCTTTGTAAACTTTTTCTAGAAGTAGGTTTTAGAGAGATACACTGTGGAAAGCAACCAAATTCATTGGAAATTGATATGAAGGAAAGGTCCAACCACATTAGGTTCATAGATTAAAAAATTGAGAGTCATAACACAGCTGAATGGAAATCAAGGATTTAAGGATTAAACAATGAAGTGACTGAAAGCAGAACCAATAGGAAGCATGGCAGGGGCAAATCCCTGTACTTATATACACAGGATGAATTAGATAATGGTCCTAGGAACCTCCAAAATGTTTCTTACACTTTAGTCTGTATGATAAAAGTCTGTATGATAAAAGTCTGTATGAGGATAGCAATGTGTAACTGTAGAAGTGTGCTTGGAGCGCCTGTCATTCTGGTTTTTTAGATTGTGCTGCTTCCAATGTAATTTCAGTTACTGCTATACTCTCTCTCAAGTAAATGCTTGGTTTACAAGAAAACAAAAAAGGGTATTAAATGAGAGTAAGAGACAAGGAAAATGCTGTAGGATTGACTGGCTACAATTTTGTGTATACTTACACTTCTAAATATGTAAAATGTGTAATTGCTTTTAGAGTCATGAATTGAAATTAGTTTGAATAATGCCCTGACCTGTGAAGAAGTTGTGATCTTTGTTTTCATATTCTAATAATCTCATATTTCCAGGTACTCAGTCCTTATTAAACTGCGGTATTATTTTTATGGAAGATATAAAAAATTCACATTTCTTAATAGAAAAGTTATGAGTACACAAAACCTTATCTGTGGAAATTTTGCTACTAAAAGTCAATTTTTTTGAATTTAAAAGGATAATGCAAAGGCCAGGGATTCAGCTCAGTAGAATAAGTGCTTGCCTGGCAAGTGCAGTGTCCTAAGTTCAATGCCCAGTACCACAAAAAGAAGGAAAGAAAGAAAGAAAGAAAGAGAGAGAGAGAGCGAGAGAGAGAGAGAGAGAGAGAGAGAGAGAGAGAGAGAGAGAGAGAGAAAGAAAGAGAAAAGAAGAGAATAATGCAAAAAGGAGCATTGCTTCAGCCCTAGGTGACATAGTATGACTCTATTAAAAGGGGTAAGGGTAGTCTACAGTTTTTAGATATTATATATTATATTATAATATAATAACCCCACCAGGGTTTAGGATAGAATCACATGTTTAGCACATTAATACTTTTTCCATACAAAGTGATCTATCTAGAATCTTAGTTTCCTCTCTGGATATGTGTGTGTGTGTGTGTGTGTGTGTGTGTGTATCATAATGAGATAATCTACTGATAAATAAATGAAAAAAAAAGCCCAACTTTTTAAGAGAATGTAGTATTTTAAAGTTGGAGGTTAGAAATGGTGGACCTGTATACTGATTTGAGGTAAGAAAAGAAAGATGAAATGAAAAATTAAGAGGTGTGGTCTTATCTTTAGCACAATGAGAGGTAATAGAATTTTCCTGTGCTTGCACTGTTTATGCTATAGAGATTCATAGAATAGTTTCAGTTCAAAATTAGCAAGACTAATGCCGATAACCCAAGTTGGAGCCCAGTGTATTGGTTACAGAAAATAAATATAAGCATGTGGGGACAGAGTGACAAGATTGTGAGAGATTCACATGTCAGATATTGAAAGTTGTGACACCATGTGAAGATCCATAAAACTGTTTGACTTAAAGTACTGTGAAAAATAGTGGTCTTTGTGGAAGATAAATCAAATTGATAAATGTTGATGAGTTTATAAAAATTTATAAATTTATAATTGATAAGTTAACCTAATCATATTAGAAGACAAAATATAATACAATTAGTTTAAAAATTACTTTGCTTTCATTGTTGATTCACATACTGAGACATATCTGTCCAAAAATATAGAACTTGTGTGCCCATAAACTGAACAGAGGAAACTGGCTTATAGACAGAAAGGGGTTATATAAAGCAGAAATTGAATGGAATCATGTTAGTTCCTTGAAATTATTTTCCTTTTATCACTAAAAATGAGGACTTCCTAACATGTCACTTAGCTACACTAAGCCTCTTTTGGTTGTTATGAATTATTTTGTTGTGTTTTATTTTTCATATCGGCCTATGTAAGAGGTTAGTTTGATTATACCACAGCTAGCACAAGTAACTTTAAGTCTAGTTTGCTCTAATCTTTTGGGCCTATTCCAGGGTTCACTCCAAAACAATGGCCTCATACATTTCAGAAGCCAAAGATGATTTCAAGATCTATAGGATAAGAGCCTAGAAAACCTGAAGCTTTATGGAAAATGGGAAAATTGTGAAGGGTGTGTGTTGAATGTACTGTCTCTTATGCCACTATCTGTAGTGGAAATTTTGATAGTGACTGAACTTACTAAAGGGGTAAGGTGTGTGTACAGGAAAGACAGGCAGAGCTTTGCAGAATGCTCACTAGTAGCAATGGCACCAAAAAAGAGCAGGCAACCAGGAAGATGGATGTAGTGTCAATAGTCACGGAAACAGAAACTTCCAGGAAGAAACACATGGTCAGTTTTATAAAGTCTGTGAAGGATGAATGATTGGACTTATAGAACAATTATATTTGTAATCCTTTGTGATTTAGTGTCTCTATTTAGGAGTGAAAAAAGTAAAAGTCAAGCTTAAAATATTTATTGAGCATCTGTACTATTCTCCAGGTATGTGGCAGGGAGCAGAAATAAGTACTATACCTGGCATCAGTGAGCTTCCAGTGGAGTGGGGGCACTTGACAAGCATGCATGTGATATTTTAGTCTCTTCTGCAGGGTTTGTTAATACAGAAAAGCTTTTGTAGCTAGGAATTCTAACATTTAAGTAGCTTGACCAGATCCCCTTACCTGAGTATAGTCTTGATCATAACATCCTCCCAAGCCAGGAGAAGGAGAAGAACATGAAGTGATAGATGACACATTTGAGAAGCTTGTTATAAAAGAAAGAGGGATTTGGATTCTTTTGAAGTTTCAGAGTTATTACTCTGAAAGGATAAAAAAATTTATTTCTGTACTGTGTAAGTTCTCATAGAAAGTGAGTTTTATTTGAAAAACTGAATATGTAGTAGACAACTCATAGTAATGGAACAACTACAAGAATTTCAGCAAGTTAAAAAATATGTTGAGAAGCACCTTAAGTATATTTGGGTTTCAAAGGGTGCCTAATTATTCTTCATCCACTGTGTAAATATCCTATTATTAGAAGTACTCAGGCTGGGGCTATAGCTCATTGGCATAAGTGCCTGCGTGGCAAGAGGAAGTTCCTGAGTTCCATCCCCAGTACCAAAAATACAAAAAGCCTTGGGAGTGCAGCAGCTGGATTTGAATCTCTGGCATGTCATGCCAGCTCTGCACACAGGGTACACAGAGATTGCAGTGGAGATTGGGCGTGGTAGCACTCACCTGCAATCCCAGCACTTGTGAGGCTGCAAATGGGATAATCACTATGAGTCTGATCTACATAGTGAAACCCTGTAGACCTTGTCCTAAATACAGAAAAAACAAACAAACAAAAAAAAAAACCCAAAGCAAGTACTCTTATATTTAATTTCTTTTCTTTCTTTTTTAGGTCACTTTTATTCAAAACCTTGTATTTTGTGTAGAAAGAGTTTACCGTGTACCTGACTTTGGTATCTGGGAAAGAGGAAGCAAATACAATAATGGCAGCACAGAGTTACATTCCAGGTAATACACCAATTTCTTGGGGTAATTTTGGTTGTTCCTGTTGTTTAAATGTGTAGAGTTTGAATATGAATAAAACCAAAGCTGAAAGTATGTCTTTTATTTGTTAATTTTTAATACATTATTTTTCTACAAATGAGGCAAATGAAATTCACCTAAAAGGCCACCCAGATAGCTCAGTGGATTAAAGCACCTACTTAGGCAGATTCAAAGAACAGGGTTTGATACTGGCATGCTGTGTGGCTCTGCTCCCAGGGTGCACTGGGACTGTGATTGAGACTAGGCATGGTGGTACATGCCTGCAATCCTAACACTTGGGTGGCTAAAAACAGGAGGATCACTATGAGTCCAGTGTATGTAGAAAGACCTTGTAGACCCTGTACTAATTACATAAAAAAAAAAAAAAGAAAGAAAAGAAAAGAAATTCACTTAAAATCAAAGCGTAGAAGGTCACTATCAGCACTCATAGAGATGTATGGAAAAGAGCAGGGTATCTTTCCCAACCTCTCTGAGGATCAGTACCTGCATTCAGCCTTCACCATTAATCTACAGCTTGGTCTTCATGCGTTAGAATTCCCAACACTACTTGTATATGTATATGTATGGCATGTAAATTAAAATTTCCTTCGATATGGCAAAGCTGATTTTTACCCTAATGAGATTTTCTGCCTTTTAGTAAACTTAACTAACATTCAATGCTTTCTGTAAGAGTTGTGAACAGTATCTTCAATTACATTTAATGTTTGAATAAGCAACAGTAGCTAATGACTGATACTACTAGGTTATAAATTTTATTTACTCATATGGTCAAAGAAATAGTTTTCATAACTAAGCCTTTCTTTATATCCTTATTTTATGTCAAGGAGGTCATGTTTTAACTAATAAATATAGTTCAATAAGCCCTGCCCATAATTCACTAAAAGAGAATTACTGCTTAACAGAAGTCATTTAAAGCAGAAGTCAGTTTGAAATATTAAGATTTAAATGAGAGATATAGTCTTAAACACAGGCTAGCAACAATCTACAGCTTTATTTTTTTGGACATAACAATATAATACACTTAATAAGCTAAAAGCTAACTTCAGATCTGTGTTGTATAGCTCTGAGTAGGTAACCTGTTCAAAATGAAGATAACTTTTACTTTACAAAGTTAGCTTAATTGAATTATTTTTATAGGTATTTTGAATGGCTGACATTAGTAAGGAGGAGGATACTCGTGTATGCATACATTTTCATAACAGGGATTAGAATAAAAAGAACTGTCAGATATCCTAGTAAACTAATATACAAATCTTTTCTCAAAAGTGTTGTCATTGTTATGGTTTATGTCTAGTTGTCTGCCCAAAGCCTCATGCAGTCATTGGGCAGGAACTTCTATAGATTGAGATTTGATCCATGATCCACTGGGATTATGTGATTTAGTACTGATCTAGAGTTTGAGACTTGATCCATGATCCCTGGGATTATTTGTTTTAAGTACTTCTGGGATTATGGGTGTAGCCTAAGGCAGATAGGCTAATGCACAGAGCCTGATGTAATTTAAAAAGAGAGGCAGAGAGACAGTCTCACGCTGTTGCTGTCTGCTCCCCTGGTTGTTCTGTTTCCTCTGTCGCGATTATTGCTGTTCCGCTGCCATGAACTGGATGTTCTCTGCCCTGTTGCATCCAGCCTTGGGCCAGCCAAATATGGACTGAAACCTCCAGTAACTGTGAGTTAATAAACCTTTCCTTCCTTCATTTTGAGTGTCAAATATTTGTCCCAGCAACAAGAGAAAAGTAACCAAGACAGAATTTGGTACCAGGAGTGGGGTCATTGCTGTAACTAACTTGACCATGTGGGTTACAAGCTTTTGAGAATGGCTTACAGGAAGAGATAGGAAAGGTTCAGAGATGTCGGCTACAAGCAAAGCACTGGAACAGCCTCAGCTGTTCTGTTTGGGAGATTCTGGTCAGAACTCAGACCAGAAGACTGGCTTCAAGCCTGGCTATAAAGAAAGGCTTATGAGCAGAGATTGGAAATTTTTGGAGAGGTCTTCTACTTGTGAAGAATTGGAAAAGCTTCAGCCATTCTATAGGGGAAATTCTGGTCAGAGCTTAGACCAGGAGACTGATAGAAGGCCTGTTTGTAAAGATCAGGTTGAGGAGGTTTCTGCTGGGAAAAAGGACAGAATTGGTCATTGGACTCCCGATAATTCGTGCTATGGCTTAGCTGAAAGTCTGTCAGAATTTTACTCGAGCCCAGAGACTTTGCTCAAGACCGAGATTAAGCATAGCAGACTGATTAATCTTTCAAGAGATATTTCAAAGCAGCAAACTATTGGAGGAGTGGCATGGCTATTATTTGGTGGCTTTTAGCCAGATTTATGTTGAAAATCAAGAGCAAAGAGCCAAGCAAGATGATTTAAAATGTAATTTTGGGCAGAAACGAAACACCAGGAAAACTTTGGACTACAAAGATGGAGCTGAGAGGATCTCCACTGGTAGGAAGGAACCAGAGAATCAAAAGGATGGCCTGAGGGCATTACAAGAAGTGGCAGCTCTCCACCCTTTTGCAGCATCAGAATTGCAAGGGAGAGAGATTTGCCTTGAGAAGCCACAGAGATCCAAGTACCAGAATGGCGGCAGCGGCCAAACCAGGTTCCAAAATGGCGCCCACATGGAGAATTTATGTCTCGGAATCGTGGTCAGAGTTCTCAGCGATCTAGGCCCTCGAGCCTTACAGCCAAGAGAAAAGGAAGCCTGGGTATTGCTCTAGCTGGCAGCAACCCTTGGCATCATCCACATAAGCATATGCAGAATACAGGAGTTCTGAAGTTAAGAAGGCTTCCACTTCGATTTCAGAGGAAGGCCTGGGAGTCCATGCAGTGTGCCCCTGAGATGGAAGTGTGTAAAGGTGTGTGTGAGAAGCCTGTTCAGTGGAAACCCCAGAAGTTTGGAAAATCCAGGAATGTGGATCATGCAAAGAGGGAGGCTGACCTAAGAGAAAAGCCATTCAAACTATCACCAAGAGTGCCTTCATCACCATGAAGCCCACAACTCAGTGCAGACTAATTTGGATGTTCCAGTTGGAACTATAGGATTTAATGTTTACCCTCCTGGATTTTGGACATGTGTTGCTCCCAGTGGTTTGTATTACCCTGTTGTTTACAACTTTTAGAATGCTAATGTTTATCTTATGCCTTTGAATATTGGATATGTTTAACTTTTCTTTTGTATAGGACCTCACAGATAAGAGTTTGCCTTGAATCTTGGAGGAGACTTGGGATTTGGACTTTTCAGCAGTGCTGAAACTCTTGGGACTTTTCTCTTCCAGTCCAACTCTTCCAGATGGACTAAACTGTCTTTTGTACAAAGGGATATGTATGAAACTTTGGGGGTCCAGGGGCATAATTTTAGGGTTTATGTCTAGTTGTCCCCCCAAAGCCTCATGCAATAATGGGCCAGGGAGTTTTATAGATTGAGATTTGATTCATGATTCCTAGGATAGGCTATGGCACAGAGCCTGATGTAATTTAAAAAGAGAGACAGAGAAACAGACTTGCGCTGTTGCTCTCTGACTCCCTGGTTGTTCTGTTGCCTCTGTCACGATTATTGCTCTTCCACCGCCATGAACTGGATACTTTCTGCCCTGTTCCACTCAGCCTTGCACCAGCTGAATATGGACTGAACTTTCCAGTAACTGTGAGGTAATAAACTTTTTCTTCCTTCATTTTGAGTGTTGGGTATTTGTCACAGCAACGAGAGAAAAGTAACTAAGACTGTGATTTATGTGAGACATTTTTATATGAGTAGAACTGTAGAAATCAGTGCAAAATTTAGCACATTTTGTGAGAATGCTCAGTTCAGAAATTAAACTTCAGTGCTAAAACTAGTAAGATAGTTATATTCCAGCTATCTTCCAAATTAAGTACTCAGTATTCTGGATTATCAGTTAGATTACAAGAAAGTGATTTAATATGGTTATATTAAAACTTTATATTTGCAGTGTTTATAATGATTACATTCTTACTCCTTAAATAAGCATATAATATCATCCCAATCTGGTTCCACTTCTGTTACTTCCTGAAAAGTAGGTGTTTTTCTGCATATAAGAAATCCAGGTGTGTTTGTTGGTGCTCACCTATAATCCTAACATTTTGGGAGCTGAGGCAGGAAAATTGCAAGTTGAAGCCCAACTTGACACTGTGATATCCTTTGTTATTTTTTGCATGTCAAATTAATCTTAATTGTAGCCCTTTAGATTTTTTGCATGTCAAATTAATCTTAATTGTAGCCCTTTAGACTTTGATACATTTTAAGTGAGGTATGATCAAAAGATACAGTGACTGTTTAGGCATATGGCCATTAATATCCCTCAGAACACTCCCTTTTGCTCCAAACATACTTATGCCACTGTTCACAGTTTCACAATCACTCTGGAAATTCTCTTTTCTGAGTGTCTTTAGTTGCTACATCAGTATACTCAAATCAATTTGAAGCATTTACCCTTCATGGTCATTTAGTTACCATTTGTGATGAAGAGCCAGATATCAGAAGGTTCTAGTGAATAATGTGGCTGAGGGCAACACCACAGTGATTTTACAAACCTGCCTCTTTTGGATGATGTGCAGCAGTGGAATACACCATATTGTTAACTACATTTTGAAAGATAGGAACGAGGACTTCCAGAAATGCTTTGGAAAATGGCAGAAGAACCAGGTGTGCCACAAAACTATAACCCTAGCATTCTGGAGAACCTCAAATACCAGGAAACTCTGGGAAAAAAGGAACCTCACAAGTTATAGGCCATTCTGGGCTACAGAATGAGTTCAACACCAGCCTATATACTACATGGCAAGACCCTATGTAAAGAAAAAAAATTTTAAAAAGTGGGAAGAACGGTGAGATAAATATATTAAATATAAGGGGGAGTATATTCTGAAGGAACTTAATAGTGATATGTCTTTTACTGCAATGAAATTTCAAAATTTAAACTTGCCCCTATATTTTGATCACACCTTATATACTTAACATTTTTAATATGTCAACATTCTAAGCCAGGTGTGGTGGCACACACCTGTAATCCCAGCATTTGAGAGGCTGAGGCAGGGGGATTGGTGCAAGTTTGAGATCAGCCTGGGCTACCAAACTGAGCTCAAGGCCAGCCTGAACTACATAGAAAGACCATGTCTGAAAAAGACAGAAAAAAATAATAATGAATAATATATATATATACATATACATATATATTTGTATATATATATATATATATATATATATCAATATTCTAGTTGATCATGGTATAAAACTTTACAACTGCCAACACGCACACACACACACACATGCTTAAAACTTTTTCTCAGATATATTTTGAGTGTACATATCCATCGTGTTTGGATTTGTCATTATGAGAACACCAGAATATTGCTATGCTTTATATCCAGACGTCCCCCAGAGGCTCTTCCACTCATAGACAGAGTTTTGGAAGGGAATTGGATCATGGTGCCTTAGTGCTTTCTTGCTTCTAGGAGTTTGGCTATGGTCAGAAGAGGTAATCACTGTGGTTGTGCCCTATATGGGTACCCCTCTGCCATGCTCTCCTGCCTTGGCAGCAAATGACTCCAGATATGAGCTAATATAAACCTCTTCTTTTAAGTTGTAAGTCTTTGGGGAATTGTGTCCCCGCAATGAGAAAGTAAGTTACACACACACACACACACACACACACACACACACACACACACACACATTTTTAAGTTTTTATTTGTATTAGTTCATATGTGAATTACATAGTGATTATATTCATTATAGGGAGTTGTTACATGTATATATCTTAATTTTTATTTCCCTCTCCATTTTCCTTCTTCTCAATTTCCTCTATCTCTTATACCCCTCTCCACTTGCTAGAAGATCTATTTTTCTGTTACCTTTTATTTAACTCTTTATATTTTGGGTTTCTCATATAAGAGCAGTCATGTTATAGTTGCTTATGTGTGTCATTTCTAAATATTGTCTCATGACACATCCATTTTCCTATAACTGTCTTGTACTTATCTTCGGCAGAGGAGTACTTGTTTGTATACGAACACCACATTTTCTTTATCCACTTATCTGTTGATGGACATACAGCCTGATCTCAAGATTTAAGTATGATAAACTGTGCTGCTATAAACTTAAGTATGTATATATCACTATAATATGATGGCATCTTAGGAAGATACCCTAGGAACACAATGGAAGGAGATGGATTTCTAGGTTTAGTTTTTTGAGGAATCACCATACTGATTACCATAGCAGTTATACTAGTTTACATTTATATAAACTGTGTTAGAAGGTCCTTTTTCCCATACACCCTCAGCAGCGTTTGTTATTATTTGATTTCTTGCTGATGACCATTTTCTCTGGAGATGGAATCTTAGTGTTGTTTTAACTTGTGTTTCTTTACTATCTAGGAATGTTGAATATTTTTTTCATGTGTTATTTGACGATATTGTTGCCCATCATTCAGAACTACATTGGGTAGAAGACATAGCACTGAGGTATTTGGAAGACAGACTGCTTTATTTATGCTGTTGGACTGGTGGGAATCTCAGTTCCAAATCATCAGCCCCATCTTGGGGTTAAATAGTCACTTATATAGGTTGTTAGAAGGAAGTACAAAAGGCAGATAATATTCTATAGTTGGTCGCACATTGTTTCATCATGTACTCCTAGGCAAATTTATTCTAAGTTAATTAGGAAGATACTATCATATGATGGGGAGATCAAGACTAGGGTGAGCAGGGAGACTTGATCATTGTCTAAGACTGAGTCAGGTCTGTCTGTAGGTGATAAGTTCCTAAAACAAGCTACCATAACTAGATTCACCCTTGCCTTACAAGCTTCAGCTGGTGTGAGAATGCCAAAGATAGCTAAGTTTTATTATTTTCTAATTATGGGAACTGGCTAGTCTGTTTTGGCCCATCCTTGAATCCAGTGTCTAGTTTAAATTTGCCTTTACGATATTTCTCTTTCTGAGAAGTACCTATTTCAGTTGCCGTTTTAAAAATATGTGGCTAAGCTATATCCCCAGTCCTGGTTGCCCACTTTTTGGGTGGGTTTCTTTCTTTTTTTTAATTATTTGTATTTAAATATTCATCCTCTGTAGCCCTGATAAATTTGGAAGCTACAGAACTGAATATAAGTTTACAGACCAAAAATTGGAGAAAAAGGACTACAAGTTAGCCAATATTTTGGTCCTAGCCCTTCAAGGTCAGTGAGGACTCAGGACCTAAGATAACCTGTGCTGTAACATCTTATAACTCAGTGGTTTCCCAGATTTTCTACTCAAGGAGATTATGGGGCTACAGAGGGAAAGGATTCAAAATATATAGTGTACCTAAGGAGAGTCACTTAGAGAGAAAACATTCTCTCAGGCTTTCACAGAGAGCAATCTGGTCAAGCAATGGGTGTGACTCATCCAGATGGGTGACACTGGCAGCAGTTCGATAAAGCAGTGTACATGGCTTCAAAGTAAACCCTGAGGGGATTTGACTGATATTGGGAGATAGAAAAAAGTTACATGTTTTGTTATACAGGCCTTGCTTTAACTTGCCCTTAACCACCCAGCAGAAAAGTTTCACCATGAGGCATAAAACGTGAAGCTAGATTAGTATGCTGAGCTGTAAAAGGCTTAAATCAACAGCTTCAAACATTGCCACTTTTGCCAATTACCCACTATGATTATGGAACATTGGATTATATATACAACTACTTTGTCTTAGTTCAATGAGAAGAAATTTTTTGTACCAATAATGATTAGAAAAATTATGTCTACATCCTGTGCTCTGTATGACTACTAGGAGGACAACAATATGCATTGTATCAAATACTGGAAATGTACTGCTAACGTGTTTTGAAACTGTCACATTGTTATTTCTTATTAAATGCAAAAAAGAAAAATAAACTGGCACATGCCTGAGTCTCAAAAAAAAAAAAAAAATGTTTCACAGTACTCGTAGACACAATGACGACATTGGTGTTGATGGGCAAGTATCTTTTAGGAATATGTGGTAGAATGAAGGGATGATTCAAGCCAGAGTTCTAGTTGTAACTATTAGTCTGTTGCTATTATAAAATATCCTTGAATTATATAAGCCTGGTATAGTGGATTTCTAGTTAGTGGTCAACTTATTACAGCCAGCTGAATTAAACTAGTGTGGTATGGATTTAGGAGGCCCACTTGAGGATTGTTACTAACAGCATAAAGACAGAACAGGAGAAGTTGCCAAAACACTATTAGGGATGCTGTCTGGAGAAGCCATTGGAGCTATTGAAGGCTATTAGTTCTATTGGAGGACCTGGTTATGCTGGTTTTCCCAGTAAACTTTGAAAAAGCTTGTGTCCTCAACTTGAGCATCATTTCCTGGCTTTGGAAGCTGAAGCTTGTTGCATTGGCTTTCCTGGTGGGAACTCCATTGCTCCTCATGAGAGGAGCCTGGGACCTCACTGTTGCTGAAGATGGCTGTGGTACTTTTCGGAGTGCTCTGGTACTTACCTCAAGTGTTGCTTACTGTCTACAGTTCATATCCCTCATCTTGTTAGCACAGAGCCTTCATCTGGCTGGCATAGACTTTCTAGCTTCCTCCACTGACCTTTAGGCCTTTCCAGCAGAGATCCATAAAGCAGGCCTGCATGAGACTTCATTGTGGGCTGTAGGCCTCCAGTTGGATTTGTGAGAGTCATTGTTATCAACCCCAGCCCCTCAGCAGGATTCTTTAGTGTTTATTGTGTGGATAGGTTTCTTCCATTTGTTGTTTACAATTCTTTGGATGATTCATTTAAAAATATTATATATCCCGTATTATATTGCTTCCCTTGCAAAAAAATGAAATAAAATAAACTATGACACCTAGCCAGATCCATTTTTTTACTACTTAATTCAATATTCTTGCTAACTTTATATTGCTCTTACATTTGCAGACTACTTGAATTAATACTTATAGAATCTGTTTCACTTAGATGGGGATGATTTTCTGGTAAACCCATGGTATGCTAAAGATTTCATAATTCAAAACTGCATGTAATACACCTAATCTAACAAATGTCACAGCAGCACAGCATACTGTGGAGAATTGGGTGTTAGCCCTGCTGATGGCGTGGCCAACTATTGCTAATGCACAGGGTTTTGAGAACATATAGCACACTACCATCTTTGGAAAAGATCAGGATTCAAAGTGTGACTTCCAGTGAATGCTTATCACTCCTGCGTATGTGTAAATTGAAAAATCATTTTTAAAGTGTCATAAATCAGAGACTGTCTGTAGTAATACTTCCTGTAAACACATATCTCTTTGCTTTTTGTGCTTCTTTTCTACTTTTCCTTTGTTTTAGAGCACAACATAGTTTCCTTAGGAAGAAGCAGAGGGAAAACAAATCTGATCTTCCTCTTGGTGTTCACTGAGGTCTTGGCCTAATGACTGCTTCTACTGCTATTGCCACACTGACAACTGTCCTTCTAAGGCATGCTCTATTCCAATGTAGATTTCTGTTCCAGAGCTCCTGAAACACACACTTGTACTTCTCTGAAACTGAGATTCTGATTTTACTGTCTTTGTGCCACAGGCCTTAATACTGGTAGCTGCAATCCTCTTGGCCTCCTCTTAAATCATAACAAGTCAGTAAGTTATTGAATCAGAACTGAATTCCAAATAATTGCTCCCCAAATTCAATGTTCTTTTTGACTATATTATAAACCTTAAAGTTGTAAAATGTTGTTCTAAGATTGAAATGACTCTTGATAAAACTGGTACATTCCAAAGTTATCTTTGTTGAGGGATCAGTACCAAGTTCAACTTAGTGCTTTAGCTGAACCTTTCTTTCTTCTTTCTCTTCTTTGTTTCTTTCTTTCTTTCCTTCCTTCCTTCCTTTTTGCAGGACCAGGGATTGAACTCAGGACCCTGCGCTTGCCAGGCAAGCGCTTATTCTGCTGAGCTATCTCCTTGGCCCCGGGACCTTTCTTGATACCTTTCAGTTCATTTGTGTTATTCCCTCAGTCCAAATTATTGAATTACCATTTTTTAGGTAAACTCTAGAATTTTTTTGAAAGTAGTACTTTAATTTATCAGAACAATAGTAGACTGTACCATTCCTGGGCTTTAGTAAAAGTGTCTATTGCTCTAAACTCCCAATGATTTTCCTACAATGTTTCCTAAGTAGCCATTCATTACGCTTTTTATTCTTCTGTTTCTTTGACATTTCTCAAGCAGTATGCCCCTTTTGCTTTTTCTGGGAAGTCTAGAACAATGTTAGATAGTGTCCTTGCTATCTCGTGTTCAACTTCTAGGTCTTTTAATAGATACCCATATACTTTATAATTAAAATTAAATTTTTTCTGTACATAATTTTGCTTTGTATTTATTGTAGCATTAATTTGCAAACCTTATAGTTACATATTCAAGTAGTCTTCTCAGCCTTTCCAAGTTTAATTCAAGTATCTTATTCTTCAAATTTCCCTTTCTCCATTCATGTAAAAACATACCTGCTCCTATGGGCTACCTCTATTTATTTATTTATTTATTTATTTATTTATTTATTTTCTTGTTTCAGAACCTTTATTTGTTTATTCACTCATTCTTATGGCCGGCTCAGCCCACCCCGAGGGCAGGGCTGGCGCAGCATGTGGGGCCGGGGATTGAACCGCAGTCCCTGAAGCCACCCAAGCTTTCCCAAGCAGGGACTTTAGACCACTGAGCCATCCTGCCGGGCCCTATGGCTACCTCTTTATTTTGGTGAAAAAACAAGATTTTTGCATAGGAAATGAAGTGAATCTCAATCCCTAATTTTGAATATTTTTGGCTTTGTGAAACAAAGAAAAACTCTACTTCATAAAATAGTAGTGTGTATATGTGTCAAAATAGAAAATTTTGAAACATTAAGTTTATTGTTTGTTTAGTTCTAGTGATCAAACTCAAGGCCTTGCATTTAATAAGCGGATATTTACTCTAACCCTGAGCTACATTCCCAGTGTGAAAAATTTACTTCTTAGGAGAACTTTACATGCAACAATATAATTTCTTTTTTTTTTTTTTTTTTTTTTCCTTTTTGTGGAATTGGGATTGAATTAAATAATTTCTTTTCTTTGTAGATCCTTTTGTTGCAATATAAACAGTATAGAAGTAAAAGTAAATAAAATCTGATTTCTATAGCTTTTCTAATTCTATGTTCTTTTTTCCTAGTAAAGAAAATTATGTATGGAGTAACCACTGTAGCACCATTTTATTCTGTTTAAGTGGCCATTTTAAATTATAGTGCTTATTATTTTAAGTGATTATTTCATCTTTTGCTGTAATTTTGCTGTTCTAGTAATTGAATTATGACAGAAGGTTTAGGCTATCCATTCTTCATTTTATGTGTTTTTGCCATTCTGAACAATTAATGAACACCATTTAAAACTATAGTACTAAAACCCCTTGAGCAGAGCATTGTGAATTGAATTTTCTTTCCTACCAGTTGTATTTCAGATTTCCTGATGGATTACAGTGTACCTAATCAGTACCTCAACATTTGTTTTAAATGTTTGATTTGTATAACAAATAACTTTATTAAGATATAACAAATGTTGCTATATCTTAACTCTCTTAAGTGAATGTGAAAACAAAATATTATTATAGCACCTTTCAATAATCAAATCAGTGTGTGGTTTATTTAATATAGCCAACAAATGTTAATATATTCCATACCTAATAATAGAATAGTTATTTTTCTGAGAATGTCTTATGCTATTAAAGGATTTATTTTTAAAGGATTTAAATATTATAATGTTATAATGCCAATCATAAATATTATAATGCCAGTTAAATATAAAATCACATTGGGTATGTATTTGAGTTGTGAAGTAGCTTTCTGTTGCCAGAGATTTAAGTAACTACTGGCTGTAAAATCACATTTTTAAAATTTATACTGTGTCTAAGTATTTAACCATTCTATTGGAAAAAAGTTAAAATGTACTCAATAAATATTTATTTTAGGTACAGTGTTTGTTCCGTTTGTAATTCTGCTGCATTTAGAAAATAATTTCCAAAATCATACTGTGTTCTCTTGCTTTCTTGTTGTTTTTTGCAATGATTTACTGTGTTGCTTGGGTTGACCTTATACTCTTGGGCTCAAGTTATCCTCCTGCCTCAGTTGTCTGAGTAGGTGTTAACCCACATAACCTCAAAACTGAATAAAGTTAAAGGATTCACAGTTTTTAATCTCATAACTTACTACAAATTTATAATATCTGGAATACTTTGGCTATGACAAGGATAGATGCAAAAATTCAAATGGAATAGAATTGAAGTCCAGAAATATGCTCTTACATGTATGGTTAGTTGATTTTGATAGAAGTTCAAAGACTCAAGTTCAGTAAGTACTGAGACAGCTAGCACTGGGACAGCTATGTTTTTATACATATGAATGCATGTCAATCTCTACCTCACACACCATATACAAGAACTGATTTGAAGTAGGTTAAAAAAAAAGTACCTATATATGAGATTTAAAACTATAGCATATTTAGAAAAAAAATATGATTGTAAATCATTGCTTTTTCTTTTCTTTTCTTTCTCTTTTCTTTTCTTTCCTTCCTTTCTTTCTTTCTTTTTCTTTTTTTCCAGAACTGGGCATAGAACTCTGGGCTCTTTTGCTTGCCAGGCAAGTGTTTATTCTACTGAGCTATCTCCCCAGCCCTGATGATTGTAAATCATTATGACTTTTAAAAAAAAATCATTATGACTTTGATTAGATAGTCTTTTCTTAAATAAGACACCTGAGGCATGGCTATTTAAGCTATAATTTCATTTTTAAGAAATTATTTATTTGTTACATGGTCTCACTATGCAGCTCTGACTCTTAGTCATCCTCCTGTCTCAGCCTCCCTAGTGCTGGGATTACAGGTGAGTGACACCACGCCCAGTTTTAATGGCCAACATGGCATGCCTGGAGTTTTGGGGCCATTGCGGCATGCCATACCAGGAATCATATCTGGGTCCTTGCCAGGTGGGTGCTTAGACCACAGAGCTATCTCCCCAGCCAGCTATTTAAAATAAAAGCAAGTTTGTATAGGTTTTTCTGGAGCCAAAAGTATTTTTCTTCCTTGAATAAATATCTAGTAGTCTATGTAGTTGAATCATATCATAACTGTGATACTTTATTTATTTATTTATTATTTATTTATTTTTTGTCTTTTTGAGACAGGGTCTCACTATGCAGTTCAGATAGGCTTTGAGCTCACTTTTGTAGCCCAGGCTGGTCTCGAACTCACACTGATCCTCCTGCCTCAGCCTCCCAAGTGCTGGAATTACAGGCATGCGCCACCATGCCCGGCTTGTGTGGTTTATTTTTTAAAAAAAAAACTGTAAAGCTGCTCCAGAGTACCTGCATCAATTTGCATTCCCACTAACAATATATGAGTGGTATGTTTTATATCTGTCTTTTCAAATGTTTAGTGTAACTTTTTTTATTTACTTCACTCACTCTGGTTTATATTGCCAACTTGTGATTTTGATTAGTTTCTTAATATTTCTTCATGGGTTTTGCTATCCATATATTCTCTTTGATAACATATTTCTTCTTATTTTTGCCCATGTTCTTAAAGAGATTGTTTCTATTGACTTTTGAGAGTTTATATATATATATATATATATATATATATATATATATATATATATATATATTCTACATGCCTGCCCTTTGTTATAAATGAATATTACAGATATTTTCTCTCATCCTATTGTTTTTTCATCCTCTTACTAAGGTCTTTTGTAGAACAAAATTTTTAAATTTTGATAAAGCTCAGTCTATCAACTTTTCCTTTTATGAGTCATACTTCAGGTGTTGAGCTTAATAACTTCAACCAACTCTTTGATTCTGAAGTCTTTCTCTTATTTTATTTTATTTAAAAGTTTTAGGGGTGACCAGATAGCTCAGTAGACTAAAGTGCCTGCTAATGTAGAACACAGGTGCCTGGGTTTGATCCCTGAAGTGCTGTGATGCTCCTGGAGTGTGCTGAGACTGGCAATTGAGACTGGGAATGGTGGCTCAAGCTTGTAATCCCAGTACTTGGGAGGCTGAAAGCAGGAGAATCACTACAAGTTCGATCTATGTAGTGGGACCCTGTAGACCATGTCCTAAATACTAAATTAATAAATGCTTTATGATTTTATATTCTTACATTTATGATCGACTGTCAGTTAATTTTATATAAAGTGTGAGACTTAAAGTTTGTTTGATTTTTTTGTTTTAATTTTTTTATTTCACCTATAAATATCCAGATCTCTAGTACCATTTATTTAACAGATGATCCTTTCTCCAAAGAATGCTTTTTTGTACCTCTTAAATAGTCTGGGCTTATATATGCTCTCTTTTTACAAGTTTGACTTCCATGTGTTCATCGCTAGTCTGTAGGAATATAATTTGCTTTTTTAGGTTGATTACACATCTTCTAACTTTGCTGTTAAGTAGTTTAAGTAGTTTTGTTTCTTTGTTTTTTAAAATAGATTCCTTGAAATTATCTCTGTAGGTAATAATGTACCTTGAAATAGGCAAGGGCCATTTTATTTCCACCTACAAACTATGTTATTTTCTACAATATTGTATGTGGTTTGATTTCTAAATTTCTGTGTAAAAATATGTAGTTTTTTCATATTCTATAGGGATTTAGATTTTAGAATATCCATAGTTGCTAGAAAATAGATAATGATGTTAAACTCAACTGCCTCTGTTACAGGGTAATAATATCATTGAGCTTCTCTTCTCGATGTTTAACAACTAAAGTTTGCAGACCAAAAATTAGAGAAATTGAGGGGCTACCAGATAGCCAGTATTTTGGCCTTAGCCTTTCAAGGTCAGTGAGGAGTCAGGACAGAAGAGAATCTGTGCTGTGAAATCCTGTAACTCTGTGGTGTCCCAAATCTTCTGATCAAAGAGATTATGGGGCCACAGAGGAAAATAATTGACAATGTAGTGTGCATAAGGAGAGTCACCAGAGAGAAAAAATTCTCTCAGGCTTTTACAAAGAGCAGATGAGTCAAGCAACGGCCGTGACTCATCCAGATGACTGACACTAACAAACGATCTGCAAGGTGCTATACATGGTTTCAGGGTAAATCCTTGGGGGGATTTGACTGACCTTGTCCAATACAAAGATTACATTTTTAGTTATATAGGCTTTGCTTTAACTTGGTCTTAACCATCTATCAGAAAAGTATAACTACAAGGTATAACAGTAATGCCATATTAATATACTGAGTAAAAGACTCAAGTCAACAACTTCTGACAATTGCCAGTTCTGCTGATAACCCGCTACTATTATGTACTATTGGACTATATTAGGTTATTTTACCAAATGTAAGTACTTGGAATCTTTAGACTGGCTTCAGGTATGAAAAGATCCTTGAAAGACTTCTCCAAATACAGCTTCTCCAACTGCAATGGAACACCCATCTCTGACAACAAAATGAAAAAGGGGATATGTTGGGAGTCACAAAAGGCAGGAACTCAATCACATATGTGTGAGACGTGGCCTAGTTCCTAAAGCAAAAAAACTACCTCACTCCTGAGATGAACATTCTGTCTGGTTAAGATTAGCTATCAGTTGCTAGGCCACCTAGTATCACATGTTACTAACTTCACAAAGGTGTAAATAAAGCACTGTTTTGTTGTGAAAAAAGAAAAGAAAAGAAAAAAATATATATATGTATATGTGTGTGTGTGTGTGTGTGTACACAAGAGATTTAGGATAGATATACATTACTTTCTCTTAGTTTGTCAAGAATAAAAGTTTGTATTAATATTGTTTAGACAAGTTATCATGTTTACATCTTGTCCCCTAAATAGCTACTATGAAGACAATATTGTGCAATGTATCAATTTTTGTAACTGTCCTACTGACCTGTTTTAAAATTATTTCATTGCTATCTTATCTTTTTTCTTATTAAAATGAATAAAAATAGAAAAGACAAACAAAAGAAACTGTATTATTTTTCTGCTTACCCTGTTTTGCTATCTAGAATATCCAGTATTATGTTAAACAGTGGTGGGAAAAGTAGATATTTATTTTGCTTTCTGCTTAGTTTTAGAAAGAAGCCATTCAGTTTTTCTTTGATCATAAAATATACTACTCACTTTAGGATTACGATAAGTCAAATTGCATGTATTTCTTTTATTCTTAGTTTTGTGAGTTTTTAAAATCATGTAAAATATTGGATTTCTGTCCTACGACTCCTATGATGATCTGATTTGCTTTAGCCTAGTTAATATGATAAAGCATATTGACTGACATGGTTATTAAACAATGCTATATCCCTGAAATAACTCTCACTTTAGTCATCATGACATTTTATATGTTAATGAACTTGGTTTAGTGTATATTTTCTTTCTTTTTTTTGGTGGTAGGAAGGGTCTACAGAGTGTTCAGGGTCTCGCTACTACATTGGACTCCTAGTGATCTGCCTGTTTATAGCCTCCCAAAAGCTGGGATTATAGTTGTGCATCATCATGACCATTCTCAATTGCCATCTCAGAGCAGACCCAAGAATTGAACACCTGGCCCCTGTGCCTGCTTACAGGCACTTTAATCTGCTGAGATATTTGACTGGCTCTATACTTTCCAGATTATAAATAATACCTGTGTTCAGGAAAGATCTGTTGTTCTACAAGAATTTTCCCTTATATACTTTGTTTTTTGCTGTGGTCACTTTATAAAATGAATTCTAAATGTTTTTCTAATATGGAAGAATTGTTTACAATTTGTAGTTAGATTTTTAAGTCATAGTTGATGGTGTTCTATTTATTTATTTATGTATTTATGTATTTATTTATTTTTAAGCATTAGTTAGATTGAAGTATCTAATGAAACCATCTAGACCTGTACATTTTTTTGGTCATGTTTAAGTTGTTGATTAAATTACCTTAATAATTGCTGGGCTGTCTGGTTTATCCGTTTCGTTTTGGGTGAATAGTGGTAGTTTCTGTTTTTCTAGGATTGGTCCATTTCTAAGTTGTCAAATTTATTAGTATAGAATTTTTAAAAATAGTTTTTATCCTTTTTTTACCTAAAATATCTGTAGTGATATTTCCTATGTTACCTTTAACACTTGGTTTCCAGTTTTGTTAGAAGTTTATCAATTTCAAGGATATTTGTAAAAAGCTAGCTCTGCTTCACTACATTTTTCAATCAAATTTCATTGACTTTTGTTGTTTTGTTTTCTTGGTACCAGCAATCGAACTCATGACCTTACACTTGCCAGGCAGACACTGTGCTGCTGAGTTATATCCGCCCTCTGATTTATGTTTTTATCAGTACTATATCCTGCTTGTCTTAGGTTTAATTTGCTTTTATAGATTCTTAAGGTGAGGGCTAGATTGACACCTTTTCAGATATATACATTTAACAGTATAAATTTCTCTGTTGATGCCTATCTAATAGCACTTTATGAATTTTTGTATAATGTATTTTCCTTTTCATTGAAGTTACTATATATTTGTTAATACTACACTTGAGATTTCTTCTTTGACCTATGTGGATTATGTTATTTTTGTTGTGTACAAGTTTTACGAGATTTTCTTACTATGTTTGTTTTCACTTCTAATTTTATTTCATTGTATTGAGACAATATGATATGACTTCTGTATGACTTTCGTTAGTTTACATTTTTGAAGTTTTACTTATACTCTTTCAGGTCATATTTATAGAATAATCATCCCTTTTGGTAAGTGATGATGTGTAGTTCAAAAGAAATATATCAATCAACTATGAGAGACCAACTGCCCTACTCCAAGTATTTATTTTACTCCTTTTTACTTTGGGGGGCAGACAGGTTCTCACTGTGTGGTTCAGGCTGGTCTTGAACTCACTACATATCTCAGGCTCATCTCAAATTCATAATAATTTTCCTATCACAATTTCCAGAGCACTTGGATTATAGATGTGTACTACCAGCCTGGTAGTATATTTTCTTCTTGATCTGTATAGCACTCTATAAATAAATCAGTTCTGTTTGTTGCTGGTATTAAGTTCTTATGTATTCTTTGTGACTTTCTTTCCCCTTCAGTTCTATCAATTTGTTTTTATATATTTTGCAGTTCTGTTGCATAGTTAGCATTGCCATGTGCTGTTGCATTGAGTATAGTTGCATCATTGTATAATTTCTCTTTCTAGCTCTAGTAAGTTTCTTTGCTCAGAAGTCTACCTTATTTCTTATTAATGTGTTCATTCTTGTTTTCTTTTGATTATTCCTTGCAAATGTTTTTCTACCTTTTAAATTTCATCTTAATATATTTCAGGTGATGTTCTTATAGCTTGTGTATAGTTGATTCAGGTTTTAACTCTATCAGTCTTTTAATTGGTGTAGGTAGCACCAATTAAAGCATCAACATTTTTTGTTAAATGTAATTGTGATGTTTTTCATATTCTGTATATTGTGTTTCCATTTTTATTTTCTTTTCTAATCTTCTTTAGATGTTGAACATTAAGTCCATTTTCATTTATCTGTGGTGGTTTTGGTAATATCTTTTTGCATAGCATTTTTGTGGTTACCTTACACATTATATTGTATAATACCTAAGTGTATCAGTGTTCCCATTTTAATGATTTGATGAAAGTACAGAAACCTTATCTCCACTCTCTTCTAATTAAGTTATCTTAAATAATGCAATTACTGTATTTATAATAGAATGGCGTTAAATATTTAGACACATTTAGAATTGCATCAAATCATGGTATAAATTTTGCTTCAACTGCCAAACATTTAGAAAAACTTGAGAGAAAATTTTTATTATATTACCCACATTTTTGCTTACCATTTTCTTTCCAGCTCTTCCTCTGTTTTTTTACGTTTTTAAAAAAACTTTATTTATATTATGGCTGGCTCAGCCTGCCCTGGGGGTGGGGCTGGCACAGCATGTGGTGCCAGGGATTAAACCTTGGTGCCTGTGGTTGCCTAAGCTTGCCTAAGCAGACGTGTTGGACTGCTGAGCTATCTCGCTGGTCCCTTCCTTCCTTCCTTCCTTCTTTCTTTTCTTTTCTTTTCTTTTCTTTCTTTCTTTCTTTCTTTCTTTCTTTCTTTCTTTCTTACTTTCTTTCGTCTTTTTGAGACAGCATCTCTAGCTCAGGCTTGCCTTGAGCTTACTGTTGTAGCCCAGGCTAGTCTTGAACTCACACTGATCCTCCTGCCTCAGCCTCCCAAGTGCTGGGATTTGTTCCTTCTTTTTTTTAAAAAAAAATACGTATACTATTTATTTTTTAAATTTTATTAATTTTAATAAGAAAGAAATAATAATGAGACAGTTTCAAACATGTTAATAGGACAGCCACAATAATTATTACAATGCATATTATTGTCTTCATAGTAGTTGTTCAGAGTACAAGATGCAGACATTGTAGCTTTTCTAAATACTATTAGTACAAATACTTCTATTCGTTGAACTAAGAGAAAGTAGTTGTATGTATAGTCCAATAGTCCATAATAGTAGTGGGTTATCAGCAGAAGTGGCAATGTCAGAAGCTGTTGACATGAGCCTTTTGTAGCTCAGCATATTCTTTACTTTTTATGTCTCGTGGTTAAATTTTCTGCTGTCATTCTGGTCTTTAAATGTGTGCTGCTTCTAATTTTCTTTTCTTTCTTGCTTCCCTTTGTATGTCTTTTCCAAGATTTTTAAGGGTTTTTGTTGTTGTTTTTCCTCTTCTATTGATTCTTAAATCATTACCTTTCTATTTAGAGAACCACCTACTGCCTTTTGCTAAGAGTAGGTTTCGTGAAGCTGTTTATTTTTTATTTATTTATTTATTTTTTTCCTTTCAGTCCTTATTTTCTGCTGTTCACACTGAGGAATTTTGATTTTGTCTTCTCAGTCAGCTGTTTCTTTCCTGTCTTATTCCTTTTGGCATTGACACCATTCGTTGAGCTCTTTGTTTTGATTGATGTACTTTTCAATTCTAAAATCTTTGCTGAAACTTTTTGTTTCTTAGTTGAAACTAATTTTTCATTTGTCTCAGCATGTTTATAATTGCATGAGGAAATATTTTTTTATAATGGCTGCTTTAAAGTCTGTGTTGGGTAATGATGATATTATCTTCTCAATGATAAACCTCTGCTGTAGTTTTTCATTTGCTTTGAGACCTTCTTGGTTGGTAATGGAAAGACTGGTTTTTGGTGGAGAAGTGGATATCTTAGGTATATGAGACCAAGATTTTTGTTACTACTCAGGTTTAGGAACTCCTCATTCGTCCCGTGACTAGATAAAATTTCTAGTTCCCTAACTAACCTTCACTAACACCTCTTGGTTGGTAATGATAGCAGTAACTCCTTACTAGTTCCCAGATGGCCTCTGTTTATGTGATTGGACAAAAGTTATACTACTTCTCTGGATTTCCTTGGTACCATGCCAAAGGGAGGTTTACCTCATTATTTATTTATAGGAGCAGAAGTCTTAGCTCTCCATGTAGTCTTCATAGATGTCAAACTATGGGGGGAAGTGGTGTGAAGGGAGCGTTATTGCTGCCATTCATCTGGAGTGGGAAACTTGGCCTCCTCTTTATGGTTCTCTGGAATTTCCATGACCGAGAGGGTTGGGATTAAGTGTGGTGCCCCGTCATAGATTGGTGGCATAGAAGTCTGGGCTTCACATTATTATATGTGGCATTTGAAAGCCTGAAGGAATAAGATAGAAAAGAAAATATGGCTCATTTTATTGCAGAAAGATCTAGCAAATAGCAAAGAGGCATAGGGATCAGATATTTTGTGAGCATAAAATAATGCTTATTTTATTGGATTCTAAAGAAGAATATTTGAGTGGATACATTAAACCACATTCTGTAATAAGTGTATGACATGCAAAATCATTTTTAAAGCTCAGAATTGACATCAGAAAAGCTCTGTTACACTGATCTGAACTAATGATGCCCAACCTGGTCATTAATGTGCACCACACATCATCGTAATATATATTCCTATAAAGTTCTTTTTTTTTTTTTTTTCTTGAGGTAGTGAATAAAAATGAAACAAGTTAAAACTGCTCCCATCAATAGTGTGGCCAATAGCCTAGACCAAGGTGAACCTAGAATTATTTTTCCCAGCTGATCACTAACTATTTAAAAGAAAAATTAAAATAGTGGACTGTCAGAATGGTATCTGTTAGATATTGTTCTCTTATGGAAGTTATTATAAGTGTTAATAAAAACTTTCCTGTGAATATTCATCAGATAATAATTGTTATTTTGTGGCTAGACATTTCAAAGTAATAAATTATTTCCCTTTTTTCTCTTTTAGCTCTGTTGGCTTAGCAAAAGCAGCATTAGAGGCAATTAATGGATTCAACCTTTTTGGCAACCAGGTAAATGAAAGAAGCCTTTGATTATTTAAATTACATGTTAAATTAATTTTAGTATTCATTGGCAAGGTGATTTCCGTTTAATCATTAAATATCTGAAATATAAGTAACAGCTTGTGCTTGGACAATTTTTCCTTTGAAAATTACCTGCCAGTTAAGTTTTGCTTTTTTTACTAAAATAATTTATTGTTTTAAACAACTCTAAAATAATCTAATGTTTTGGTTCAATGCTTCCCTCAAATTTCTTGTTTATTTATTAACGGCTTCATTTTTTTAATATTCCCAGCATTACAAATTATATACATTCCATGTCAGTTTTCACATTGATTTCTGTTTAGTATGTGTACTGCTGAGGGGAGTTGTTATAATATATACAATCAGATAATAGGAAATTTTGATCCTAATGTTAACCTTTACTGTGTGTTTTTCTACAGTCTCATTTTCTTGAGGGTAAAAGGAAAGGACTAAAGCTCACTTTACATTTTCATAAAATTGTTAACCAGGTTTTATATTAAAAGAAACTAACCAACTCAGTATAAAATGAATTATCAATGGAAGGAAATAAACTGTCGGAATAAAAATTATTCTAGACCAAGAAATAGACTGATTTTTTTTAGCAGTTTTTGTAAAGATTCTCAAAATGACAAATTTATATGAAATTTCTAACTCATAAATAACAAGCTATTAAAATCATAAGTCAATGTAGATACATTTTAGGAAGCTACTAGGATATGTGGCATTTACAATACTGTTCATCTGAAATCTTGAATTTAAGAAAGTTTCAAGTTGTATGATATCACAACTGTCTCTCTCCCCCTCCTTATATAACTTCCTCTGGAATATGGGTTCTGGTTATATCTAGGATATGAGTAATAGCTACAGAGAGGATTGGGAGTAGAATACCTCTTCTGAGTGTACTGGAATTAACCCTGGTTTATCCACTTTCCATACTACTAAACAAAGAGGCAGGGAGGCAGGTAGCAGGGTGGGCAGATGGACGGATGGACAGATGGACAGACAGAGGGAATTGTTAAAGAATGGCATTGTATCATTAGTTAGGACAGGATTACTGTATGCGTCATACCTAAGTCTCAGCTTGTCATCTAAAAAAATGTAGAGATAATGGCAATAACATCTAACCCAAAAGTTTTTCAGGCAAAAGAAAAAAAAACAGTCTGCCAAAAAATGTATATGTGCTTCAACAGTTTTCTGTGCTAATAAATGTTTTGAAAGGAGTGGCCAGCACTTTGAGTACTTATAGTTGTAAAGGCCAAAGGTAACTTTTATAAATCTCATTATGTCTCAAGAAATTTAGTATTAAAGTATGTGTCATATAAGCTTTTCTTTCCCCGATCTACACATTTTTTGGCAAAGTGTATAATTTAGCAGAAGCTTGATAAAAATTAAAACCTCAGTTAAGTGAATAAACAAAAAAATTGGACTGAAAGTCCCTACAGAGCATCTCAAAGACACTAAAGTGTCATTAATTTCATAAATCAAGGTAGTATAGCAGCAGTCTGTAGAAAAATACAAATCTTGTGAGGATGCCTTCTATGGCATACTAAATAGTGAACTGAATGAAATTAAGTATCTTGGATTGAATGTGACGTAATAATGTCCAGCTCTTATTTTGCAGTAATACTATTTCTTTTTATGTAACTGAGACATTCATGTTACTGCCATGTCTTTAAGCCCCCCCACCTCCACATACACCCACACACATACATAGTTATTTTTTTTCTCCCTCAGTCTAGTTAGCCTCAAGGTGTTGATTTTTTCCAGAAGGCTTTTATAGGTCACATACCTATAATTCTAAGTCAACTGAATTTTTTAATCAGGACTTTTTTTCCTCAGCCAGTTTTTTAATCTTGTGTGCACATTAAGATCATCTGAGGAATTTAAAAAGCAATGCTGATGTCTGAGCTTATCCTTCAGGGATTCTGATTTAATTGGTGTGGGAGGAAAACAACACTGAGATTTTATAAAATTGTTCTGGCAAAGAACATCCAAAAGTGAGTGTAGCTACTCTAAGCAGAGTTAATTTTTGCTTTGCTTAGGTTAGGTCTGCTTCCAACATAGCTATGTATCAGATATTTTTCACATGAACTACCATTTGATCATTTCAGATAGGAGTAAGTAAAGAATGTCTTATTCCCTTTAGCCACATAAATATCATATTTGCAAGTAGAACTTCTTCATCTGCCAAGATTATATCAATGTCTTAGTTTTACAAATTCTCTTGTGGCCTTTCATCTGAGGAGGAATAGTGCAGGAATCTGATTTTTTTTTTTTTTTTTTTTCTGGTTGGTGGTGCTGAGCCTTGAATCTGGTGCCCATGTATGGTAGTCAAGTGCTGTACAATTGAGTTATACCTCCAGTCTCAGAAAACTGACTTTGAAAATGTTAATATCCCTGTTTCTATACTAGTTTTAAGTGATGAGGTGCCTGCTAAACAGTAGCACATTTAAAACGGCATGTGGTCTTTTAGTGTTTAATCATTTTAAAGTGTTACTCTCTATCTTTAAATAGATGTGCTCTTACTAAAAACCAGTGATGCAGAAAAGAACTGCCATAAAGAAATTCTGTTTATTCAAGTGAAAACTTAAAGAAAGAGCCTAATATTTGGGTAGAAATTTTAAGTCACATGAGAATTTATTTCTTTCCAAACACAATTGGTATAGTGTTTTACAAGATCTGATTATGTGTCTCTAAGTGAATTTAGTTAGAGCTTTCGAAAAAAATATAACTGCTATTGAGGTCAATTGAGAAGAATCATGGATCTTTGGAGATGAAAAGGCCCTCTAAAATTAAATGGCCAGAGTTCGAAGTAGCATTTCTCTGATGACACAGCAGAAGGGCAGAACTAAGAATTAAACCAAGCCACTAAACAACAACTATTTGTAGGGGATCTCTCAGATCTTAGATGTGTTCTTCCTTTATCATTTGAAAACTATTGATTTTCTTTGAAAATCCTGATACCATTTTCTGGGTAATACATACTGAACTTCTGAAGGAGGTACCTACTTCACAGATAGTATGAAAGACTTGCCTTTTGCCTTTTTGTACTTCAGTATATTAGATAAACAAATGTTAATTTTATTTTTATGGGCAGTTGGTAGATGGCAGAAGAATTTGGCTTTGGATATAAGTATGTTTTTCACCATTTTCTCTCTTTTTTCTGGTAGTCACTTTACTTATTATTCAAGAAAAGCATTATTTAAATCTCTGCTCAGAAACTATTTTTAGAGTTTTTCCTTCTTTGGGATACCTAAGAATATAGTGTGATAAAATGCCCTATGTGTTTTAATGTTCAGTTGATAATAACAGATTAATTTGAGGCAGTGCCACATTTAGAAGCATATTCCTGAGTCCTACATAAAGGAATCATGTATTGTATGAGGGTTTTAAACACACTCTACGTGAATATGGTTATAAATATATTTAAATCCTATTTATGTACCGTTTGATAATACATCAAGATTTATAGTATTAAATTCCGTAGATATAATAAGCAACAATTTTGTGATTCCTAGATTTGAGTCTAGTTCCTTTTCTTAGACCCTGAGTATTAATCCTGAGGTACAGGTTATTGTGTACTATAGCATGGGAGTGCTATCTCCTATAAAGGAGAGAATTCTTGATTATTTAAGGGGCTGCTAGAAATAATTTGTCGATCAGGAAGAAAAAGTTGACTGGTTATACACACATTGCTGCTACAATATGTGTAAAGAGTTTCCATCAGTAAATATCCTTTCTGGGAAGAGCACTGTTCTCCAGGCTATGCCACAGAACTAAGGAGCAGCATGATACTGCATAGGTTGGATAAATCTCCAGATAATGGTTTTGTGGTCTGATTTGAATTCCAGAATGAGATCCAGTGACTTTTTATTTTTTTATTGTAAGAGGATAGGGCAGAATCCATTAGATTAGACTCAGACAAGTGATTAAAACATTGTCTGAGAGGCTCAGACAATCCTTCAAATAATTTTTACTTTTAATTTACACCATTAATATTAGCAGTGTCATGTAGTTACAGATGGTACCCCATTGGCCCTAAGAGCTATCTCAAAAGTGTCTGTTCAGGTCATGAATATCAAAGGAAGAGGGAAAAGTGTGAATATGGTACTTCTCTGCCATTGAAACTCTTATCCCCATGACAGTAGTCATGTAGAATCATCTAGTCTATTTACTAGAACAAAAATAATTATCACAACTCCTCTTAGAGAGTAAAGTTTGAACTGTCAATTATAATATAATCTATTTTGCTTGAGTCAGCAGATTAGTATAGGAGATGGAAGGTGAAGATTAACCAGCCAAAATTAATGAGATACTCTGAAGTCACATATACCTATAAAGTAGCCCTTCATATTCTTGCTTTTGATTGGTGAACTCAGGATAATTACAAATGAGTGAATTTAAAAGGTGATGACTAGAGAGATTGCTTATATCATGCAAAATGCTGAAAGTGATGCAGACATCCAGCTTCCTTTGAAATTTGCAGGCCTAAAATTAATGTGTCTGACGATTTAAAGTAGATGATAATTAACTCCATGCGTGCACTCTCCTTGGTGACATTTTTAAAAACTTGGTTTTAAGTAGGGAATACTGGCCTATTACCTTGGGTAATTTCATGCTGGTAATCTGGATCATAATGCCTAAAGCATTACACTGCATAGTTTTATGAGAAGATAGTCCAATAACATAGAAAACTAGCCTTTGTTCTCACTATTACAATATAGTAATATTATGAGATTAATTTTCTCATTTAGCCATATTTCTTAGAGCCTAACAGATGAAAACTGGGAACTTAACACTATGATGAATTTAAATTGTTTTTAGCAAGACAATAGAAGTTGACTATTTTTCTTTTTTTTATATATTTTATTTTCTTTTTTTATTGTTTCGGAGCTTTCATTTGTTTGTTTATTTATTTTATTTTTTTGTTTCAATTTTTTTTATTGTTTAAATTTAACAATGGTTATATTACATATTTTCATCACCAGATCAGTTTAGATTAATACATATAGGTATATACGATTGATCAAACAATTAAACATTAACCTTTCTAAATCCACATTAGTTTTTTTTTTTTTTTTTTTTTTT
>PVJA010007292.1:12876-56906 GCA_004027025.1 Myocastor coypus | reverse complement strand
TCTCATCCTCCTTCTTTTAGCTAAAACTCCTGTCATATAGGTTTCACACCCTAATGACCTCATCTTAATTTGACTATATCTGCAAACAACCTATTTCTGAACACAGTCAAAATCGGAAGTTCTGGGAATTAGAACTCATCTTTTGGAGGACACAATACACCTCACAGCTGAGGGCTGCTGAGTATAGGGAAGAATCTATTTTCCAGGGGTGGAGGAGATTCTCTCTATAGGAATATATGGGATTCCTTAAGAGAGGTAATGACTGAGGCATCCCATTCTTCTTAGTTCCTGGATTATTTTGCATTTAATGTCTGGGTTATCAAATTATGGTTCTAATATCTTCTCTCTCTCTCTCTCTCTCTCTCTCTCTCTCTCTCTCTCTCTCTCTTTCTTTCTTTCTTTCAGACAAGTTCTCACTATGAAATTCAGGTTGGCCTTGAGTTCATTATGTAGCCTCGTTTGGCCTCTAACTCTTGGTGATCTTCTTGCCCTCTTGCCTCATTCTCCAGAGTGTTGGGATTACAGGCATGCACCACCATGTTTGGATTTTACACAATTTTTCCTAAATTCTAAGGTGTTTTAACTGTATGTTCTTTTCCTCCTGCTCTCTAACCCTTCCCTCTTCTCTAATGTCTTCTCGTTTCTATCTTAAGTACTAGGAATTCAGTCCACTGCTTTGCTATGTGAGACATGTACTCTCCACCCCACCCCCCCGCAAACTCCCGAAGTAGCTGGGACTCTAGGCATCCATCTTCTTATAAATAGTCTTCTTACGGCTAATCTCTGGCATCATCATATTTTTCCTATCTCTTATAATAAGGTTCTTTTTCTTTACCTATATGAGGGAAACCTATGAGTTATGAAAATTTAATCATTTTTAAAAACTATGCTCGAAGCAGTATGTATAATTTACAACTACTTTCTCTTAGTTCAATGAGAAGAAAGAGTTGTACTAATAGTGTTTAGACAAGATATCAGGTCTGACTTCAAATTTTCTAAGGTGGCTCCGTTTAATGGGTATTATTAGAAGGTTCCCAATTTTTTGGTTGCTTTAAGACTAAGTCTAAATCAGTGTATCAGATGTTCCTGCTATGATGAGACCGTCCCTTTGTAAGCTCCTTTACTCGTCTGATGTGTGTGGGCTTCCCAGGAAAAGTATATAAAGATGAGATTAGCTCTAGCCTCATAGAGAAATTAAAATTGATTAAGGTTCTGAAAAATTGAAGACATTTCCTTCTCTGAGTTATTTAATACTTAGAATAATTTAATTATATACTCAAAAGCAATTTTCTGACCCAGAGTGAAAAAGACAGTCAAAGGTCTGTGTGCTTTTACTCCTGGGTGTGTTGTGTGTGTCTCCATGTAATACATCCATCACCGCATTGAAACTCTGTTGTCTGACAATAGGGACCTTTCCATCTGTCTCAGCCATAATGATGGGGAAAAAGGGACAAAGTGGTGCTCTCAATCAACAGTCATTTTCCCTGGAGGGAAATTTGGACATATCACTCAGGAGAGAGGAGGCCTGATCTTAGTCTTTTCTACTTGATCCTCAATAAAATAAAATCCTTCCTTCGAGTCATACTTTTAGGCAAAATCTCATCTGACCTCAAGGAAAGAGGCCAAGTCTCTTTTCAGTAGATTACAGAAATTTATATTTAAGCTGATGATTTTCACCTGTTATTTGTTCTCCCATAGTGCAGATATTTTACAGGGATGGACACAGTGACTTCAGTTGAAAAAATGGCTGTAATCTATGTTTCCTTGGGAAGGAAAAATTGCATGTCAGGAGTGTGCAGATTTAGTCTCTGGATAGGGATTTACCCAAGGAGTCCCCTTAAAAACATAATATGAGAAGACAATACCATTCCAGCAGGTCAGCTGTGTCGCCAATGGGGGAAGATTCATTACACTGGAGACTGTAGCCCATAGGCCCGCGAGTTTACTTAGCTTGAAGGTTTTAAAATGAGAAGTTGAACTCTGAAAGGAATGGAAATATGGTGCTTAAAAATACCACTGTTCATTTAGCAGGTAAAAAGAATACATTCGTCCTCTTCCAGCTAGGTCTTGAACTATCATCACAATAGTCTTTTGTTCTTTTTTTTTATTCCCCTAGGTAATGTGTCCTTCTCATCCTTTTCTAAGAAGCTAGTTGAATAAAAATAATGCAAAATAAAAATATCATCACTTTTGTGGAGCTCAGACAATGGGCAAAAAGAAAAAAAATTAATGGGCTGAAGATGAGGGTAACTGCATGTAAATGTGGCATGAGACCTTGGGTGGGAACGTCAGCGCCAGAAAAAGCAAAAACAAGGCAGAAATGAAAGTGAAGCATAATATAACTGGAAGGATTTCAGTTGAGATAAAAATACAGTAGCTAAGAGAGTATCTTCACGGTCAATGAAGTCAGTAATGTTAAAAACAGTTGTGAAAGTAGGAATAAAATTCCTGGTTTTAAGCTCAACCCATGACTGTGATGCTAGCACTCTTCGAAGCTGAGGCACAGTGCTCACTCGTGCACGCCCAACTCTTTGGGCAAGTTAGTGACTTAGCAAAACTCCGACTCAAACACACACACACACACACACACACACACACACACACATGAAAGTGTGTTTAAGGTGATAGCTCCATGTAAAAGAACTCAGCTTTATTCCTCACTACCATCAAAATAATAAGAATTTCGTCTGTTAGTTGGAAAATTTTTAACCATTCAATTAGGGGCAATAAGAAGAAAAGAAAAGAAGATATATAGTAGAACAATTTAAATATCAACACAAATAAAACTTTAAAAAAGTTTCAATAAAGTGCAGACAAGTAGAATGTTACTCTTCTTTAAGAAGATAATGACCAAAGTTGTGGAATGCATGGCACTGGATCAAAGATCAAGAGCCAGTCCAGCTCCACAGGGCCCTTTACAGCACCCTTGCAGTAAGGGCGCTACGGGTGTCCCTGCTTCTCACAGTGTACGTTGCCTGAGGCGGGGGTTCCCTTCAGGTGTCTTGGTGGGCTTTCGCTCAACAACTTTAGGACAGAAAGCTATGTATACAAGCCATTTTCTTTTCATCTGCTAAAGTTATTTGCCTTTAAGAACATAATTTCTTATAAATTGAAGGCAAGACTATTATTATTAATAATAATTATTATTATATTAGCACTGCTAAGTGTTATAACAATTTTTCTTACTGGCAATAAATGAGAAATTGAAACTGAGAAGACTTAAATGTTAGGTAATAGAGTAAGTAATTGCAGAGCAAAGTTTGGGTACAGAAACTTCTCCTCCCCAGCTGATAGGTCCATGATGGCCAGCCCAGCGCTCTCTTTACAACGCTGCCTTCCCAACATCTAATAAAGCTTCTGTATTTGTTGGAATGGAGTCTAGAGCAGAATAATGTAAGTCTGTAGGGCTTAAGACCTGAGACTTACTTGGAGGTGGAAGAGTGAATTAAGGAATTAGTAACCTAGGAGAGCTGTCAAGCTCAGTCTCAGATGCTTGACAAGGCTGTTTCTGAAGATAGCAGCGAGTTCCTTTCTTGTATTTTTTAGAGTTAGGATCAGCCTGTGATAATGCAAATATTTGCTGACAGAATCGACCTTTGGATCCTCAGCTCTCCTTGCCATAAAGAATGGACTTATATATCTAGAGGACATCAAAGCTGGCATGAAGTTTGTCACCATGTCTAAGTGTTGAGCTATGGTTTGGCTGAATTGTCCCAAATCCCCAGCTAGTCTAGAGTGGGGCTGCTGGAATTAGTAAATAAAAACCCAAGATGCTTAGTGAAATCTGAGTTTCAGAAAAACAATAGATTTCAAAACTATAAATGTCTTCTGCGTTTTAGACAGTATATGTTTATACTAAAACATGTCCTGTTCATGTGAAATTAAAACATAAATGTATTGTGAACTCCAAATACATCTGGAGTTACTCTAAGGTCAGAAGACAGGTGACTTACTGATGTCAGAGTAGGAAACATCAGCAGAGAACAGGCTATTTGAGGATGACCACCAAGTTTTGGAAAGCTTTCATTCATTTAAAAGAGACAGTGAAGTCTTTAATGTGGGACTCTGAAGTTGTCTTTTCTTCCTCCTCCTCCTCCTTTTTAACAAGTGAGTATAATCTAATGGCTTTCTCTCTTTCTCTCCAGAAGTCAGATATATTGGCTAAGTGTAACTAATACATAGGGATGGTAAAGCAATGGAAGAAGAATCTTTTGCAAAATATCATTTCATATTGAGAAAATAACTACTGCAACCTGAACCTGAGAATGAATGAGAGTGCTTTTGATGGCTTGAAAGAGATGACAGATACCAAGCATGAACCTGGCAAGTCACTAAAATACCTTTAGTTGCTAAATTTAAAGACCTTGTTATTTCCTCTCCACCTCGACATTAGCAGGAATGGAGATTCCAGCACAAAATATATGTTAAAGGAACTGCAGATAATTTGAATCTGTAACTCTGTACTTATAATTACTCATTTTCATTTTAAGAGTGATATGGTTCTTTTTTTTTTTTTTTTTTTTTTTTTTTTTTTTTTTTTTTTTTTTTTTTTTGTCTTTTTGAGGCAGGGTCTCGCTATGCAGTTCAGGCTGGCCTTGAGCTCACTTTTGTAGCCCAGGCTGGTCTCGAACTCGCACCAATCCTCCTGCCTCAGCCTCCCAAGTGCTAGGATTACAGGTGTGCGCCACCACGCCCGACTAAGAGTGATATGGTTCTAAAGGGTATTGTATATTATAAATGTATGACTAAGCTTCTGATGCTTTTATTTCACTTAAGCCAGGATAGTACATGTTATTTTTCTCTTTCAAAAGATGTAGTAAGCACCAGGGTGATAGCTTAGGGGAGTAAGTGTTTTCCTGACATTTCCTGGCAAGCACAAGGTCCTGAGTTTGATCTCTGGTATAACCAAAAAAAATTGTACCTTACTTTTCCATTTCTTTCATTTATTAGTTCTTAGTTCATTTTGATTTTGTGTGACTGTCACTCTTGATGCTAAGACACAGGCTTGCTGCGTGATAACGTTTGGATCCTACGGTTTTGACATCACTTTGCTGATTTTCTTCATGCCTTTGAGTAGCAGCTGTTGGGAAGGTGGGGTATTTCTTTGACTTGCTGACGTCTGAGACAAATTTTAAACTTAGTAAACCTCTCTTTCCGTAAGGTTATTTCCATGGATGTCTCCCATTTTAAACTGGAGATGCAAAACTTTCCTATGAGTCTTCAGTTTCACATGTATCCACTTCAACCACATTTAATGAGCAGCTAATACATACGGCGTACTACTGCAAAAGACTATGGAAAACAGAATGCTGCTTCAGACAACGTTCTTGGCCTCAGGGAGAGAAAAACCATGTATACAACTCTGTGATCAGGAAGATAAGTTCTGGGGGACCAGGGGATCTAAGAAAGCAAATCATTCCATGTTGGAAAGTAGTGCTTGATGGAATAAAACTTTCTAAACTAATAGACTGTCAAAAACTACCAAAGAATCCGTTCGCTGGTTTTGTATCATCTGTGCATGATCCTAAAAATGGTACTGTGGGAAACCCAGAAGAAGTTGGCAAGAGTTTAGGATTACTTCTGGGGGAATCTCATTTGGGCTGCCCCATTTACATATTTGCATCATCTTGACAACAAATCATATAGAAGACATGAAGATATTTTTGCATGAAGCCTATTTTCAACCAATGACCTCATTTGAACTAGAACGAGCTCTAGCAGGATTATTGTATTTCCATCGCTCATCTCACAACTCAGCATACAGTTACTGATGCCACACTCAGAAGATGCTTAAGGGCAAGCTGGAACAACAGGATGTAAACTTAAATGAGAACCTTGGGATGCACATGACCAGGACTCAATCTTCTGATCTGTTGGGCAGGATTAGATCACACCTCAGCATTGTAGAAACCCACGAGAACACAAGCACTCAGCAATGCCAAACATGCCAAGATATTCTTTGTCTTTATCCACTTGTGATTCAGTGAAAACAAAAAGTAATTCTGGAAAGTTAAATACATGAAAAAGATTGATGAAATTTACTACTTTAAGCGACAGAGTGCAGTTCTTGTATTTGTATTCCAGTTCTGTTAACAGTCTTGCAGAAAGACAGTTTTAAGAAAGTAGTAGAGGGAAAGCTTGGCATAAAGCCAAGTGAGGAAAAGCGTGTTGGGGGAGAGAGAATGATGTGAAAGAATATGCTAAAATTCAGGAACAGGAGGATAAAAGGGGGATGGCAGATCTGAACGTGTTGGGTTTGTTCCCAAACCTTTTGACTTGAGTTGAAAGATAGAAGAAAAATAGAAGGCATTCGGGACTATTGAAAGTCTACTCAATCTTGATTCTTGCAATGGGTATTATTAAGGCAGGGAATGGGAAAGGAGGACTTGAGTTTGGAGCAGAGACTAAGGCCTTGAAGAAGGACACAGAGACTCACTGACTTTGAGCCAGGAATAAAGAAGGTAATAAAGAGGAATTATTCAATTGCTATTCATTTCCTATTGGTTTGTTTTTAAACTTTCTTGTTTTACACTATAATGATCCCACTCACATCTCCTGCCTGTTTCCTATGGCAACAAAACATAACCATTTTCTGGTTTGGATTGATTGGTCCTGTTATTTGAGTAAGAAAAATGGTCAAGGGAAGTCTGAATTTACCTAAAACTGTTTCATCAGATTTCATGTGTGTGGTGAAGGAATGAATGTAGAGTATAAGAAATGCTTTTGATTTTAATAAAACAACTGAAACATTCAAGTCTTAGAAAAAAATAAAAGGTTATACTTGTCAGTCAAAATCAGCATTTTGCAAAACTAAAATTGTTGACAAATTAGATATGTATTAATTACTTGCATCTCCAACTGATCTGACTACAAAATTGGAAAATCGTAAGGTAACTGACTAGATAATTTTAATCGGCTGATTGAATATAATCTGCTGAAGTGGTACCTGACTGTGTTAATGAGTGAGCAATAATTTGTAAGGTTTTCTTTCTGTTTTTCAAATTATAAACAAAAAAAAAACTTAGGCAAATTATAAACGGTTCTGCAATACATTTTGATCATTGTTTTGAAGGCACTATCTGAGATTCTTGAAAGCTGGTTTTTGTTTTCTATAGTATGTAAAATAAAGGATACAAACCCTAACCAGAAAGTGATGTATTTAATTCACTCAGAGGTAAGTAAAATAGAGTTTGAAGGTCATAAATGTCTGTGGAAATATGTGGCTACTGTAAAATAAAAGCTTTTAAATCTTTCATGTATTTAGATCATTCTTTACCAAGAACAATGGAATCATTTGAATGAACGACCAAAAATGCCAAGTTAGAAGAGACACAAACTACTATGAATTCATTCTCATTTTTTCCTACACTTAAGCCCCAAAAGGTTAAATGAATGAATCAAAATTACAAAACAAATAGTGGGAAAACTTTGCCAAAAAAGTGTCTTTCAAATAACTCTTTAAAACATTCATAAATTTAAGTTCCCTATCTTGCCCCAACACCTATCATAATTGCCTCTTCATTTCTTTCTATTCAATCACTGTCAAGTACTTACACCTGCCAACTTTATTGCAACTATTCTAAATTATTCAGTCACCAAACATGCAATGCATCTTGTTTTGCATATGTAGCAGCCTCCCTGGAAGGCCACACCTCCATTCTCTTTCCCTTAGCTAATCATTATATTTTCTTCCAGAATATTCTCAGTCTCATTAGGGCTTGCAGAGTCCTTCTCCTGCAACGCATACACATATATTTCCATCATAATCTTAGCAGATTCAATGTCTTACTAAACCACAGCTCTTTGACAGAAGAAGTAATGGTCTATTTGAATTCGCATAACAACTTTTAGAGTCATAAAAGCAGTGATAACAACAGTGAATATTTGGTCAGTGCTTTCAATGAGTAGCCATGACTCCAATTATATTACTACAATTAACTCCTTCTTAAGCATGATAACTCGTAAAGAAACACTCACTAGATAGTTATTGGCTAATCTTTTGACGTAATCCATCAATTTAAGAGGAAAGTTAGTATTAGAATGCTGACATTAGCAATGCTTGGTTCAAGGATTTTCATAGACTGAACTTCCAGTTATCTATGTCAGTAGGCAGTCAGATGGAAGTAGATATGAAAGGCTCTTCAGCTACCCATTTCCTCTGGTTAGTTGAATTTAGAAGTTAGAGTAAGAGATACTGGAAGTGTACCTTACTATTGTGGACAATTTGTCTTAGCAAAATCAGAAGCTCATGAAGAGGAATTTACTTTTGATATAATTATGGTAATTATATGAATTTTCTTTAAAATATTAATTTCATTTCTAGCCAGACTAATGTACTTTGATAGGTAGGTTATACACTATAATTTATGTTAAGTTTTTCCATGTTTGAAAAATGCTGACACACGTGAAATCTATTGAGTTGGACATTTCTTCTGTACTTCATTTTCCCTATATCAGTGAGGTTATGCATTTACTATGCCAGAGAAAAATATAAAGACATGTCCATCCATATAACATTGCTTATGCATCACTGTACATAAATGCTTGACCAAAAGATGCAGTGGCATGACTCCTTTATGTATCTGGTTAATAAAGTAGGATGAAGGAAACCGTGCTGACAAAAACCAGCACACATCTAAAATTTCATCCAAGTGTCAGACCAGTTCAAATAATGTACTAATTTTAAAAAACAAAAATAGCTCATGAATTTGTAACTGTGCAAGAATCAGAACACGGGAGTCAGTTCAGTGCTCTTAATCCCTGAAGTTGCTGTATTTTTCACATTCATGCTTTGGAGAGTGGTCTCATGCTTTTACTAGGTGGTCAAAGGAGTATGTGTTTCTAAAATATGAAGAATCACTGTCATCAAATGATTTCACTCATTCAGTTTACCAAGGTCCCCAGTATTATTTAGGGAGCCATTTTTAAATGAAAGAATACTTTGCAAGAACAAATTCAATCAGTGAAATAAATTTGTGCTTAGGTAATCCCGCAGGTGAACATGCTAGAGCATTGTTTTTGTTGCTTACTCTGTAAGGAAATTGTGCTTTTCGTGTTCTGTTCTGTTCTTGCATCTTATTTGAATTCTGGGGGCTAAAATACAATAACCCTGAATAAAGTATGATGATGAAATTGTAGCCCTAGCACTCTGGGTGGTTCAAATAACAGAATTACAAGTTTGAGCTCAGCCTAGCAATCTAGTGACTCAGAGAACCCTTACTCAAAAAAAAAATATATATATATATATATATATATATATATATATATATATATATGTAAATTTTTTCCCAAAAAGGTTTGCAATGTGAAGGCCCTGGATTTCATCCCTGGTACTATAAAATAGATAAACACATCAATCAATCAATCAATCAATCAATCAATCCCAATGAAAAGATTTCCCTTGAAAATTGGGCTATACTGAACACAACAGATAATTCAGAATCTATCAGGTAGTCTTGATTTCTAAAGCCTATCATAATGTACATTGATTTAGCATCTGACAGCCATGCATTCTACAACTGTATTAGAAATCTAATTTTTATCTCGTTTTTTGCTAGAAAATAAGACAAATTATTGAAATTATTCTATGTGAAAAGAGTAATCTCTCTTTATTTTTTGTATTTATTGGTCACACGGTTTCACTATGCAGTTCAGACTCATAATGATCCGCTTGTCTCAACCTCCCCAGTGCTGGGATTACAGGCATGCCCCACCGCAGTTTCAAGCCAGCATGGTGAGCCTGGAGTTCTGAGGCCAGCAGGGCATGTACCATGCAGGATCAAACTTGGGTCCTTGAGCTTGCCAGACAGGTGCTTAGAATGTTCAGCTACCTCCATTTAACAGACTTCCAAATAACTTTAAATTCAGTCTGGGTTTTTAAAGGAAGTTATTTCGTTTATGATTTACTTGCTTTTCATGTAGTGATTTTGTGGTTTAGAAAAATGTTAACTGTCAGCTAAAGTTTGTCAGTGTTGTCACTACTGAAATAATGTTTAAATGTACTTGCAGAAAGTCACTCATTAAGTAGTCAATGCAGAAGAGAAATGTTTTAATTCATTAAGACATTAAAGAGAAAGTATTATAAAAGAAGGGGTTGATGGCAAGCTGGTCTAACTAAACTAAAAAGGAAGCTTCTATCTCTATGATTTTAGCTTTTTATCATTGGAAGAAATACACTGACTATGTTTCCCTACAACTGCAATACTAATTTACATGTAATGCTTTAGTACCTGAAGAGTTGCATATAGATAGCTTGCTATTCCATTCTTTAGACTAAGGAAAATTACCCAAAGAGCCACTTGAGTCATTCATGTTAACCTTATAGTCTCTTCCAGGGACTGGGTCTGCTTAAAGATAAATAATCAAATATAGTTAAAATAAAGAAAGAAATTGATGAAATCACTTCCTTCATTCTTTCATCTGCCAGTTGTCTAACATGTCCCTTCCAGATTATTAAAACAAATGTATCTGGTCTTAACTCACTTACTTGGCATTATGGGATTCTGGGAATTCGCTTCTCTAACACCATAACATGTCCTTCTTGACCCATTGCCAGTGGATCTATATGATCTCAAGCTGCTTAAAATATTAAAAGGATGGACCCTTACCTTATACCTTGAGAAATAATTTTCTCCCAATGATTACTTACTTCCTTTATTGTATTTCTTAATCTGCTAAAAACTGAAGGAGCTTTCAACTCAAGGCCGATATATTAACCTTATTTTTAGTGATGGCGTTACACCACTTTTTTGCTCTCCTCAAGGTAACCTTGGTGATATCGTTACATGGGCTCATTATCATTTTTTATGCAGCACATATCTCTATTGATTTGTCTCTGGCCTTTGATTCAATGAATCACAACATATTGCTATTTGAGTGTCCCTCAGTTTGGCAAAGTTTAACTGTAGCGGAATTGTTCTCAGACTGCATTAGCAAATAAACCCTAGTCATTTTGCCTAATGGTTTTGAATCTGAGGTGAAAATGTTACATTCAAAGTTACCTTAGGAGCTAATTATGGGGCTTTTTGCTTTTTCAGTTTTTATTAATGACCTGCCAACGTCGTATGGTTCACGACATGCTCTGAATGTGCACGTGCTGGTGATATAACCTCAGACCTAGCAAGAGCCCCGACAAGTATAAAGCCATTGTGCCTTTAAATTAGAGATTTATTGGGTGATGCTCACGATACAGACGCAAATTTTACCCAAAAAATACACAGACTCTCAAATTTTAAACTACACAGAGCAATCCTGAGTAGTCTCATATTCACCTACTTTATAAATAGAAGAGCACAACTAGCTGAAATAGATGATGAAATGTAAATGTCATTTTATATACAACCCTACTCCCATATCAAATGCAATATAATTATAGCTGCTAAATCTTAACGTGTCTGAAGTATACTATTTCCCACTAACAAATTTTAAAAATACATTACTTCTTCATACCCATCTCTCTGAATGTCAACGTAAAGGCATATTTTCTTGAGATTTTTCTTTTTTTAAAGATTTAGGAAATTATCAAGCAATGAAATATTCCCCATATTTCCAAAGGACTTTCTTTGATATTGACCCACCAGTTGCAATTGTATATCCACTACTTACATGATGAAATACATACAAAGCCTGAATTTTATAGGCTGTGTACAGTCTCTACCTTTGAATTAACTCAACTCCCAGAAATCTTTTTTTTTTTTTTTTTTTTCACAGCTTCTCTTGCGGCAGAATAGAACACTGAGTTATAATGAATATAATAAAATTGATTACACTTCCCTTGGACTGGAGGAACTTTGTTTTCAAGTACACAGTGTATCCATCAGTGGTTATTAGAGCAAGAGAGTTAATGCAGGATAGGCAAGTGTGTAATAACTTAGAAGTCTTGCTTGTGATTGCTGCTCACAGAGTCAGGTGTGGAAGAGTGCAGAAGGCTGTCCACGTGCTGGAGATCCAGAAACTCTGATCCAGTCAAAGGCCAGAGCACACTATAGTGTCTGGTGTGAGTGAGTCTGTACCAGCAGGCCAAAGGAACTATAATAGGAAGGCTGAAGGTCTGTGCGGGAGTTGGCAGCATCAGTACTGGACAGGATGTCCAAGGGGTTCCTTCAAAGAAACAGAAGTGAGTGTTCTTTCATTGTTTCCATTTTCTACCATTTGAGGCATAAATCACCCTAGAGTGGGCCTTCAGTCTTCAGTAAATCCCCTCGGCCATACCCCCAAACTATGCGGATTCAATTTACTTGGGTATATCCTACTCAGGTGACACAATCTATAAATTACAGAAAGAAAACAAACTGAGTTTAGTTGTATAACTTTTGTGCCTATCACTTTGGTGTTTTGGATTCAGTGCTAATCTAGACCTTGGGTTCCAGAACATCCTCAGAGGCTTGAAACAAACCTTCAGTGTCTGTAAAAATTATGCATATATCAATGACAGAGAGATGAAATCAAAGCAGGTTGTGTACTCAAGGAACTTACATTCCAATAAGCTGAACAAGAGTTAAAGGGTGTGTTGTCCTTGGGGTTACCTTGCAGATTAGTATTAGACTAGTTGCCTAGACACTGGCTTCAGTCTCTTTATCACTAATATGAGAATTATGATCAAAATTTCCTCATGAAGTTTCCCAGGGCTAAATGAGTTAATACTTATAGGGACTTTACAAAAGTGATATAGCTAGAAAATTATAAATACAGGGCTAATTGTGATTATTATTATTAAAGAAATAAACATCCTCCAATAAGATAAATGCAATAGAAGTATATACAGAACATGGCACAAAAAACCTTCCTTTTACAACTTAGAACATGTTTATTGAATGTGTTATGATTTACATCTAAAATGTTCCCCTAGAAATCCCATGTGAGTGAAACGGCTCAGTGGTCTAAAGCTCCTGCTTAGGCAAGCTTAGGCAACTGCAGGGATGGTGGTTTGATCCCCAGTACCACATGCTGTGCCAGCCCCACCTCGAGGGCAGGCTGAGATGGCCATAAAAAAAAATAAAAAGAAGTCCCATGTGTTCAGACATGGGGCTTTTGGAAAACACTGTATCAAAGAAGTCTGTAGTCACCCATTAAGTGACCCATAAAAGAGTTCATAGATGACAATGGTACTAAGATTTAGGACTGGTCTAAAGAGCAGGATCCCTGGAGATTTGAAAAAGTATAGCTTTGCTCTAGGCTCCTCCTGTAGGGATCTGTTGTTCTCACTGCAATTGGTTCTACTTCAGGAGAAGCAATGACAGGAGTGAAAAAGACAAACAAGAAGACAAAAGCTGGGCTAGGTGGTTGCTAGTCTTCCTGATGGGTAAGACTACCTCAGCACACAACAAGACAATCCTTTACTTATACTTTTGCAAAGTTTACAGCACATGACACAAGGCTGCCTCGCGACTAATACCTGACCTTAACCAATCAGGATGTTCATCTCAGGAGTGAGGTAGCTTGTTTGCTTTAGGCAGTGAGGCCCAGTCCCACCTCCATATCAATTTGACAAATTTCCTAGCTTCAGGTGGCTCCCAACATCCTCCGTTTCCTTTCTGCTGGTTTATCTGCAACTGGATAAAAAGTTGTCCTGTGTAAAGCTCTTTGGCCATGCCATTCCTTGGAGCCACACCCTTGGGGCCAGCTAGCTGTGGTATAAACTTGAGATGTGGTGTATTTTGTCCCTTTGATGGGAAAATGTCTAACACAAGAGGAAAGAGAACATCATAGGTGACATGGCATTTAAAAAACCATACTCACTGTTTAGTGTGCAACTACTAACAGGCACAGTAGAGCACAGTGGAAATAATTTATCTCATTTAATCCTCAAACTAAAGCCACTGAGATAAATAGCCCAATGCATTTTTCATTCAAGAAAAGAAATATGGTAGTGTGCCATGGACAATAATTCCAGATGGATTAGAGGACCATGGTGTTAAAAATAGGAAATTGCATGGAACAGGATCCATTAAACCTATCTAGGCAAGAGACAGAAGGTTGAAATTTGGGAGTAGCAATGAAATCAAAATAGAAACAGTAGATCTTAAATACTTTTCGGTACGAAACCACCCATGAGAACTGTTGGATAAAAGAAGATTGAAGCTGATTCTGGCTTAGTACTGTACTGTGTGTTCAAAATTAATAAGGATTGTGAATGCAAAGAGTTCAGTTAATTTATATCTAAGTATTTGTTAGGTAAAGTTGTAAGAAACTGTTAAGAAATAGCAAAACTTCTAAAGGTGATTTCAATGATATCAGGAGAAATTTTAGAAAAGTCTTGAACTTGACAATGCAAGCTTTTATTGTTTATAAAGAAAGGAAAGGAGAAACTAAAGGTATCAGCACCTTGGAAATTTTCCAATTGTCATTATAGGCTCTTAGAGGGTCAGTGGAAATGGCAAGTATGCACAACTTTCAATTACAGTAAAAGCCCACTGATTTGGATTAATTGGGGTAAAGGGCAGCCTGGCTAAATAAAAGTATGATTTATAGAAAAAAATTTAAATAAACTCAGTTTGATTACTTTTAAGTATTTTAAGTTAATTCTATTTTCTATTGAAGGTAATAAATAAGAATGATTTCTATATAATATGAAAAAAGACTCAATTTGAAGGACAATAAGAGCTAGTAATTCATTCATTTAATAAATGTTTAGGGCCCACTTTATGGCAAATAACAGAAAAATAAATGGCACTTCTAAGTGTCACAACACTTTGCATTTGTAAATAGAACCACTCTTTTCTGAGAGGTCTAAATTTTTGAAATACTTATGTCTCTAAAATTCTGATCGTGAAAACAATGTATTGATAAGCTATTCTCTATTTTAGAAAGAATATAAAGTATACCAAATTTGAGAGAGATTTTCCTGTATCAGAGCCTCTATTGGGCTCTATGCCACTATTTTTACAATATTTTCATTCAAATTTATTGTTGTCATCACAGTTTCTGTGATAGAAATCTGACCCACTTGGTTCCAGGTTTTATCTCTCCCTATGGCGAAATTCACTTAGAAGATACAATTGAAGCCAGTTCTTGGGTGTATGCTTCTGGGCCTACCTCAGTCTTCATCTATCTGTCAGTAACGAAATCAATGTTGTACCCACCTTGCTTCCCATAACGTGCTGCTCCCTGTTGCTGTGTTTTTACGTGCGTTGTTCCACCTCCCTGTGAATCCCTTCACAGGTAGTCCCTGTCCTTTTAGCTATCGTTCAACCTTATCTCAAGGCATGCTTCCTTGTTTGTTTTTCTCATGGATAGACCGATTTATTCCTTCATTTGGCTTAGTTCTGTGATTCTGATACTGTTTGAATCATATTGGCACTTTTTTATTTGATTACATAATTCTCTCCCTCACTGAACTACAAATTTCAAGATCAAGCCCCTTGTTACATTAATTTTTTGTCTTTAGAGTACTAAGTATAGTACCAGACGCAGCATAAAAACTAGTAAGATTGTATTGAATTCAACAAAATGTTCTTAAGTGGTATAGAAAGATGACAGCCACCTTCTGTGTCCTTTGTCCTGTGAATTTTCAAGGTACTCTTATGATCATAACTAAATACTGGCCATCTTTCTGCAGAGGCATGGCTAACTGGATAATGGTTAGCATGAGTGTCAGCTGGACTGAGTAAAAGGATCTCAAAGGAGCTGGTAAAATATTATTTAGGGGACTATCTGGAATGACCTTTCTGAAGATTAATATTAGCATCAGTAGACTCAATAACATGAAGATCCACACTTGCCAATATGGTGAGCATTGCCTGAACTATTGACGGTTTAGATAGAACATAAAAGTAGAGAAGGGGGGCAACAATTTTCTTTACATATGAAACTGAACCATCATCTTCTGCTTTCAGCCACCAGAACTTCAGTTCGGGGGGCCTGCAGGCTTCAGGACTTGCAGGGTAGCCCACAGGCTGCTGAACCCTCAGGCCTCGGGCTTAGGGTTACTGTGGGCTTTGCAGCCCCTTGGGCCTGTGGACTCACTGAATGGTATTGCTAGCTGCCTTGTTTCTCCAGCTTACAGATCATTTATCATGGGACTCTTTGGCCTCCATAATCGTATGAGAAATTCCTCTAATAAATCCTTTCTTACATATCCCTACCTGTCTCTACCTCCTATTTTGTTCTATTTCTCTGCAGAAATCTTATTAACATATTGCTAAAATTTAAAACCCAGGTAATGTTATTTCTTGCCATAAATTTGGGGTGGAAGTACCTTCAGAAGACGTATTTCTATTTTTCTAGCTTTATGTTTGCCTGTGTCTTCCTCTCCAACTCCCACAATGCCCTCTTACCCCAGCATTCTATCACTGTCTCTGTATCCCCATCTATCTGGGTGCCAAGTCAGCTTTGTATTACACCGGGCTCTTTCCAACACGTCGTGATGTTATTAGAAGCCTTGGATATTTCATATTTGTGGGCTAGGCACTGTTAAATGCTGTAGTTCACCTTCATAAATTCCTAATGCAATTGCTCTCTGACTGTTAGCTTTCCCTGCTATCCAACCCTCCAAGCAATTCTGACTTAGGGCACCTAGCACTAAATGATCACTGTGACATGAAGAGAAGCATTTAATTAGACTGATGTTCAAAGAGTCCCCCTCAAGATGTCAATACCCATATTTATATCGGAATGCTATAATTTTGGCAGAATTATTTGCTCTTCATGAAAATCTGATGAAGCAATTTTCAGATTTTATAATATGAATCAAAAATTTGAAAAACAACCAGATATATATCTACATTCCTGTTAACTTTCACCATTTTAAGTGATTTTACACTGGGATTTGAGTTCAGGAAGAAGATTAACCAATTATGTTATAAATCAATCCTCAAAGACAATTTTCATTCCAGTTTTGAAAAGTTAGGCCATTCTGGTGCAACTTCACTCAAGAGCCACAGTTTTCTCAAAGGGTTGATCTCTGAACAATTGTAGCAAAGTACAAAGAAAACAGTAAAATGATTTTTCTTAATATCTGTAAGATAGTAATTGTGTGATGTGAGGCCCTTCCAAAGTGTTATAGAATTGTCACATGTGTGAGGCTTTAACATCTATAAATACATAAATATTTACTTACACAAATGGTATTTAAGGGAAGTTATCCACAAAATGGTTTCTGACCAAAAGCGGAAAGTAATGACAATGCATAGTAACATTAATTTTGCTATTATCCAATGAACATGAAGTCTACAACCATGTTTCTGCCGATCATATATTCTTGAGATTCATGTTTAGAATGTCACATGTAATTACAGTCAAGTGCCACATAACATTTCAGTCAATGACAGGCTGCATATGCGCTGGTGGTCTAAAAAGATCATAATGGAGCTGAGAACTTCCTTAATGCTTAATGACATCGTCATCACAGTGTCAACATGTAATACATTCCCCAAGGTCTCGTGATGCTGGGATAAACACAACTTCAGGTGTAAAAACGTGCAGCACAAGCAACGAGGGTTAATGTATAATACTTAGCAACAGTGATACATGCATAACTGGTATACATATTTACTTCACATCATTATTTTAGCATCGTATTTCTACTTTTAAAAATGATTTTTTTTTTTTTTTTAGTGGATCATGCCACTTAAATCAGTAATAGCCTCATGCATTGCATTTATAGCTTATTGCTTGTTGGCAACGTTTTCTTGCTTGAGTTAATTTGCTCATCATGACCCTAGGAGCAATACCATTGTACATTTTAACGCGCACACACACACACACACACACACACACACACACACACACACGCATAGATATGTATACATATGTATGTATACTGTTTACTTCCATACTATTTTATCTAGGTATTCATACTTATATTTGTGCAATGGTGAAGTCACCTCATGACGATTCTCCAAATGTAATCCTAATAGATGATGCGAGGTTGTGGGAGTTCACATGTGTGTTTAACCCTGGCAATGTTCTGTTCTGGTGGACTAATTTTGTTACTTGCAGTGACTTCACAAAAAGTAAGACAATGCGATATGTGTTGTATCAGCTTTATTGTTATGTGCTCAGAAATGCTGACCATCATGCATGAAGCCTGTTATTTTATTTTTTTAAATATTTATTTATTTATTTATTTATTTATTTATTTATTTATTTATTTATTTATTTGGTACAAGGTCTTGCCGCGTAGTTCAGATTCATAGTGTCTTAGTTACTTTTTACCCATTGCTGGGACAAATACCCAAACTCAAAATGAAGGAAGGAAAGGTTTATTTAGCTCACAGTTTGTGGAGGTTTCAGTTCATACTCTGCCAGCTCCAAGGCAACAGAAAACAATGAAGAGCAGAGAAGGAGCAACAGCTATGGCATCCATCAAGCCTCTCTTTTTCAAATTCTGTGCCGGTGCAGTGCTCCTCCAAAGTGGCGGGGCATGCAAAGATCAAGCCCCTCCAAAGACAAGGACTTCTCCAAGGAAGCGGGGCAGGGCGGGGCCAGGCAAGAAGCAGCCAGGGCAAGGCCAGGCTGGGCTGATTGCACAAAGTCTTCCCCAATTCTTTGCATATACTTTTTGTGATGAGTCACTCTGAGGCGGCCCATCTGACCCTAGGGTGGAACCAATCACATCCCAGGGCAGCCCTCCGCATCCTGCAGGATGGGACCCCCACAGCCTAGAACCAGCCAAGCCTATCCAGCCAAGCTTCATCAAGTTGACACAATATATCAACTACCACACATGGTGATGCTCCTCAGCCTCCCCAGTGCTGTGTTTACAGGCATGCGCCACCACACCCAGTCTCAATGATCAGCTCAGTGCCTGGGGCTGATATGGCATGCAGTACTGGGAATTGAACTCAGGTTCTTGTGCTTGCCAGGTAGGTGCTTAGACCTCTGAGCTATCTCCTCAATGCAAAGTCTATTATTTTAGCTATTAACTCTATTTTATGTCAGTGAAAAAGATATAATGCTAATAAAAAATAAAACTTCAGGGGTTCTCATTTTTGCTACACAAAAGAAGTCAATCACTAGATATTCATGATGAAGCATCATAAGGGTAGCATCTGGTGAGACCAAGATTAATTGCCCTTGCTCTTTATATTATTTCTCACTGAAGTTGGATAAGTTCAACACAACAGGACAGCAGTCTATGAGAGCCCCTCCCCAGACCTTGTTTAAAGAAACTTCCAAGATGTCCACCATAGTTTTCCATCCAATCCTAATCAATGCACAACCTCAGCTCCACATTTCAGTTATGCTAAGAACAAAGTATTTTGCCCCTTTTAAAGTGCAATTCAGTAAATACTAAATGTCTATTGCATAAAATACCCAGGGATTAAAAATAAGGCTTATGAAATAAATGATCATAGGAAGTTTAATCATAAGAATTAGAGCCCAAAAACTCCATGCTATTGGTTGGTCTTGTGGATCAGCCCTTTCTCAGGATCTATTAATTTTAAGACTTAGAGTGGCATGGCTTTAAGATATAGGCTTTTCCAAACCCCAGGCCCAGTGCGTGTGTGTGTGTGTGTGTGTGTGTGTGTGTGTGTGTGTGTGTGTTTGTGTGTGTGTGCACAAACTTTTGCCTGTTTTCAGGAGGCAGAACTTTGCCATTCAGATCCTGGGCTTGGCATGAGTGTGGGAACTTCAGCACATGCCCATACCCTGGATCTCTCTCCATTCAAACCCCAAGCTCAGCGTGTATAGGAAATTTTGCTGCTTTCTGTGACTGGAATTTTATCACCCAGACCCCAGACCACACATATATGGGAACTTCAGGTTGCTCCAACATGCTCCCACTCCAGGTCCCTCCTCATCCAGACCCCAAGCATGGCAATATGTGTGGGAACTTTCACCTCCTCACTATGACTGGTAATTTCCCATCCAGAACACAGGCCCAGCACCTCCTGTGGAAACCTGTTGCAAAACTCCCTGCAGAGATGCTGGGGGCCAGACCCACGCAGCTAATCCAGGAGCTGAACATCTTGCCAGAGAAACACAGTGGGTGTGCTTCATGCACAGTGGACTGCAGCATGAAGAAGCTGAGCATAATAGCCAGACCTAGCCAGGCACATCTGGGCATGCTCAAACTTGGTAGATACAAACTTCATAAGCTGAGACACTTTGCTAGAACCAGATCTATGAGAACGTCTTATCTCATTTTGTCTTGATCTACAGAGGAAGCAACAGGTAACTGCATGAACTAGTCTGCCTGGAAGACCCCAGGTACATCAAAGGGAGGAGGTCGGACAGAATTTAGGGTAACTATTGAAATACAAATTTTCCACTTTAATATCTCCTTAGCTACACAGACATAATGTTTGCTCTTACTGTCTAAAATACAAATCCCTTGGTTACAAAAGTTTGTCAACTGCTAATCATTACTACCCATTATTAGTGTTCCTAACAGTACTTCTGTAAATACAAAACTATAACTGCCTTAAGCATATAATTACTCTTAGGGAAGAATTTCAGTCATTGCTAAGGACATCGCACCAAAGCTCTACATCGAAGGTCAGAAGATAGTGCTATACAAAATGAAAAAGAGAAGGAGCAAGATGCAATCTCAGGTCCTGAGCCCACCCAGAACAAATGTAGGAGACACTAGCTAGAAGAAAATGAGAATCATACAGCTGAAATCTCTGAATCAATAACATTATCAGTAGCAACAGTTTCTGAAGTGCATAAACAAATTCAGAAGCATATAGACCAGCAGTTCACAACTTGTGGGTCACGACCCCAGCGGGGGTCGAACGAATACATAATGCATACCAGGTATTTGCATTCTGAATCATAACTGTAGTAAAATTACAGTTTTGAAGTAGCCATCAAAATTATTTTTTGGTTTGGGGTCACCGCAACATGAGGAAGTGTATTGTGGGGTCACAGCATTAGAAAGGTTGAGAACCACTGATACAGAGGAACTCAGATCAGAAATAATCTCTGAAGAAAAAAAAAAAGAAATCTCTGAATTATTAGTGTCTGAAGTAAAGAAGAACTGCAGAAAGGTAGAGAGGAAATAAGATCAGCAATAATCTCTGAGGTAAAAAAAGAAAGGATAACTATAATGTAAGAATTAATAACTGCTTCTAATGAAGACACTGATAAAAAGTAGAGGATATTAGAAAAATGATGGAAACCTTGAATGAGCAATATAGGAAGGGAATAGATCTCATGAAGCAGACTCAAAGAGACACACAAGAATGTAAAATCTCAACCAAAAGCTTGCAAAGCCATCTGAATGAACATGAAGACAGTGTTTCAGTCTTGAAGACACTGTTGCAGCTAGTGAAAAGGAAAAAAGAATTTATTAAAAACAATTAGGATGCAGGAAAAAATAATTCAACGTCTGCAAGATAGAAGACTAATAGGTACCAATGAGAAAGAAGGAGTCAATACAAATGATATAAAAAGGATATGACCAGAAGTAATAGCAGAAATCTTCCTGAACATCCTAGAATCCAGGTAACTGAGGCATATAGAACTCCAAATAGCATCAACCCAATTAAAACCACACCGAGATACATAATAATCAAGATTCCAGAAATTCAGAACAGGAACAATATACTAAAAGCTGCTAGAGAATAGAAATAGATTGCATTTAAAGGAAAACCCATCAGAATAATGGCATATTTCTCTTCACAAACCATAAAGTCAAGAAGAGCATAGAGCACAGTGCTTCAAGTCCTCCATGAAAAAAAAAAAAAAATTACAGCCCAGACTGCTATACCCTGAAAAATTCTTCTTTCAAGTTTCATGGAGAAATGAAATACTTCCATGACAAAAACAACTAAAGAATTTATGGTTACAAAGCTAACCCCACACAGACTGCTAAAAGATATTCTAGAGAGGGACCAAAATGACCAAAATGCCATGAATGCCAGTCTCCCCCATGAACATAAATGCAAACATTTTCAGTAAAATACTAACAAATAGAACACAGCAAATCATCAAGATTATGCATTAAAACTAGGTAAGATTCATCATAGGAATGCAAGGATGGTTCAACATATGCAAATCTATAAATATAATACATTATGTCAATAGAACCAAGTCCAAAAGTCACATGATCATCTCAATTGACACAGAGAAGGCTTTTTGACAAAGTCTAACACTCATTCATGTTCAAAGTCCTACAGAAATTTGGAATAAATGGCTTCTACCTCAGTCTGATAAAAGGTATTTATGACAATCCAACAGCTAACAAAATTTTAAATGGGGAAAAACTGAAGTGTTTTTCTCTCAGAACTTGCACAAGACAAGAATGTTCACTATCACCACTCCTATTCAATATAGTTCTGGGATCATTAGTTACATCCATTAGAAAAGAGAGAGAAATAAAAGAAATAAGAATAGGTAGGTAAAGAAGAAGTTAAACTATCATTATTAGCAGATGTCATGATAGTCTAATTGGAAGACCAAAAAACTCCACCAAGAAGCTGCTAGAATTAATATGCAAATTCAGTAGTATAGCAGGATACAAAGTAAATACACAAAAGTCAATAGCATTCCTCTACACAGATAACAAACACACTGAGAGGGAAATTAGAGAAGCAATATCTTTTACAACAGCACAGCAAAAAATTAAATATTTAGGAATTAACCTAACTAGAGGAGTAAAATATGATGCATTAAATGAAAATTACAGTACTCTGAGAAAAGAGTTTATAGAGCATTTCAGAAGATGGAAAGTTATTCCATATTCCTGGAGAGGAAGAATCAACATTGTGAAGATGGCCATACTTCCAAAATTGTTATATACATTTAATGCAATCCCTATCAAAATGCCACCAACATGCCTCACAGACCTAGAGAAATTATTCCTAAAATTTATTTGGAACCAGAAAAGACCTAGAATAGCAAAGACAATCCTGGGCAATAAAGGCAAGGCAGGAGGCCTTTCAATTCCTGACTTGAAATTATACTACAAAGCTACTGTGAAGACAATAATATGGAACATATTAATTATTGTAACTGTCATACTAACCTGTTTTGAAACTGTGTCATTGTTATTTCTTTCTCATTAAAATTAATAAAATAAAATGTCCCCTAAAGAAAAAGTATAAAAAGGTATAGCTTTGTTGCACATAGTCAGTCAGTCAGTCAGTTGGTGAACAAATTTGTTAAGCACTAGTAGGTACAGGAACTCTCTTAGTTGCTAAGGCTGACTCCATACACTAGGATGAAACAAAGTAATCTCTGCTTCTTATGGAACATAGGAGTAATTCTTCATCAGTCCATATTCAGACATTCACATATGAATGGCAAAAAATCTACTAAATGCTGTATTATAGTACCTGTTTTCTTGGAGTCTCTCCTATGATAACAGCCTTTCTTAGACTGACTCTTCTGTAACTTATATCCCTGCTTTCGCCTCTGACTCCTCTATTGATTTCAGCTCTGTCAGACTTCTCAGCTGGATCAGTTAATGCACTCTACCTGCTCTTCTGTTGGTGATTTCTGTCTCCATCTCCTGGCCTCAGACTGATACAGTGGTACCTAGGTTCACAAAATTAATTCTTCCCATCATTCTTATCACCAACCATATTGGGTAAGAAATGAAACACATTCAGTGGTTAGGTTCAATGTTGGCAAATTTGATTCGGTTCTCATCCAATTTGGTTTGTGACCAGAATTGTGGAGAAAATTTAATTCATGAGCCAATGCACCCCGTACCTTCTATGGTCTGTACACCAGGACCTCCAAAATTCTTGGTTTATCTCCAATTAACATAAAGTTGTTGCTTTCAGGGTTCTGCTGTTGCACTCAGACAGACTAGGGGGTGTGTGACAGTGTCAGGGAGTTTCTGCAGATAGCTCCAGATTGTACATCCGCTCCACAAAGATTATCTTGCACTCATTGCTACAATGTGCAGAGTTACAACCCTGTTCTAGAGAGTCTAATATTTTCCCATCCCCAACTCTGTGTTGCCCTAACGACACTGGTAAAAAAAAAAAAAAAAAAAGTGCTTGTGAAATTGGCATTGTTCCGCATATAGCCTTGATCTCAAGTGCATTTGTGGGGTTTTTTCTTTCTCAAAACTTTGTCATTCTCCTGAAAACACAGCTGAGATGGCCCTGATGGGGAACTAAGTAGAACAGGGTTGATTCAGGCCAGTGGTCTGATACTGGGCTTCAGAAGTAGGAGACAACCCAGAAACTCAGTAAACTTGCTCAACAGATGAACTGCTCTCTCCACATGGTTTCGTGAGCTAAGGAAATGCTCCCTGTTTTATTTTTTTAGGTTGCATAGCATGCAAACTCACTTGCCAAGAGTTTGTGCTGACCGGAAATCTGCTACAAGCACATGTACTCTACCTACAAAGTCATAATCAGAGGGACTCTAGAAAATGGGAACCACGTTTTGCAATCAGTCTTCTGCTAGGCATTCATCTCTAATTATTGAGGACATGTTTTTTTTTCTGGTAATCTTGAGCCACAACTTTTGTAGCAGTGACAGAGAGAAGAGAGACTTAAGGTGTTTTTTTTTTTTTTTTTTTCCTGTAGCACTTTTCAGCAGCTTTGAGGGAGTCAGTGTTGCAGGAAGGATATGTGAGTGGCATAAGAAAGGCTTTTGGTGACATAGATGCCAAGTCCTTCTGCATGTTCAATAGAGTCATCCCAGTGGCTCCCATCTTATCATGGCATCCACGGGTGACAAGAAATCATGAAGACTGTTGTGGGCACTTTTTTTGTTATTGTTATTTTTAAAAGAGAATGCAAAATGTTTTTTTTTTTTTTTTTTTTTAAGGAAAGCATTAGAAATGACACAGAACGTCACTGAACAAAACAATAGGAATTTGATAATGGTTGTTGTATTACCCAATGGCATCCCTCCTCCAGAACCCTCCCAGCTGGATGGTAGTCACAACTGCAGAAAGAATAATGGCTCAGAATGCAATCTCTGATCATAGGCCTCACCCGTACCCAGTCTGTGACAAAGATATATGGGATGCGGTGATGGTGGCATATGTGTATGTGTGGGCCGTGTTCCCAATAAAGACTACTTCACAAATTCATAGGTAAAGGTGTGATTTCTCCTTTTCTTTTTTAAATAACAAGCACACCTATTCTACTTGTCCACAGAAATAAAGTTTTTTTTCTCTGTGTTTTCATTTTTTCCATCATCATTATGCGCTGATTGAAAACACTGTGCCAAACTATGTTTTCTTTGTCACTACTATTTTAAAAAGAGACGTGATTCATTCCAGAGAGATATCCATCCAGATTTTTTTTTTTCTTTTTTTTTTGCGGGACCAGGGTTCAAACTTATGACTTTGCACTTTCCAGGCAGGCACTTGTGCACTTGTGCCATGGAGCTATCTCCCCAGTCCCATCCAGAAAAGTTTTGCCAAAGAAGAAAATATACTTGTACAGTGTCTAAAGTATTATTATTGTGAGATATAGGAAACATTGCTTGGGACTATCCTGGCTTAGTTTATAATAGGAATAACACCTTTATTCAATCCTGTCCACTTGGACACAGTTGCTTTGTAGTTTTTGTATCTGAACTCTCGCTTTGACATTTGTTAGTGTTTCATGAATGCATTCACTACACAGAACTATGTCTTCCTCATCCGAGAAATACCCTGGCTTCTCTCTGTGTGTAAAGACAGACACAGCGATGGTATCGCAGAGTCAGCAGAGACCACAGTAATTTTTATACATGTATGCTTATGCAAAGATACGGCCAGTTCGTTTTCCAAGTCTATATCTTAGCTGTTGGTATGCTAGACAATCCTCAGAAACCTCCATGACTTTGCTTTAACTTCTTTAACTAACAGTTCTCATGGTGTCTAAGACATCTGAGGCATTGTTCCACAAAGAAATTCCTGGGAAAGAGTTGGCAAGAAGAGTCCCCTCAGCCCTACTTTCTTGGCTCTTCCTCCCACCTCCAACACAGCACTGCCACCAGGTGGGGGAAGGAATGTGAAGCCTAGGAAAAAACAGCACCTTATGTGACCCCATGCTATTTGATGTATTTCTGGCGAGGAAGGCTGTGGATGAAAGATGGATGGGCATTAAAGCGAATGACACAGTCTCAGGGAAAAGCCAGCAGTTCTGTTTGGCTGAAATGCAGGATGGTGGTGCTAAGCCAGCAGAGGCAGGATGGATGGATGCTGATCCTTGAGAAAGTGGGGACGCTTTGAAGATGCTTTTTTAGCAGAGTTTCAATAGCTCGAGACTCTAAAGAAGAAAAGGTTAAGCAGTTGTTTAAAAATCCGTTGAAACTGGTTAGATAAGATAGAACCACAACAACCCCAAAGGTGGGGTTTTGTTTTATTTTTTGGGGAGACATTTTAGAGATTGTGCTAACTGACAAAATAAGATGTAAAGAGGAAGCAGGGGTGGGGAGGGAAGAATGAAAGAAGACTCTATGGGATTTGACTAGAGTATTTCTGAATAAGGGAGCTGGTCAAGAAAGAAAAGGAAGAAGTTTCAGAAATCAGTTTACATGTATATATGCTAAATAGAAAGTAAAAGATCAAAGTTGTGAGAGTTAAGTTAACAGAATTATACCTTGAACTCAGGAGAGAATTTGGAGAGAACTGTAGGTTTGAGAGCCACCTGAGGTTAGTGTTAGACACCGAATAAGCAGCATCGCCCAGGGAAGGAGGTGCACGTTAAGAAAGTGAGCATTAAGAGGGTACAAAGCAGTTTTAGCAGCAATGAACAAAGGAAGAACAAACAACCAAGGAGAAGGCCAAAGAAAATATTGCCAAGATAGTTTCTGACTGAAACGTCTTCTGTAGTTTGCCTTTTATTTAAACTGCTTATAACATTCTATTCATATACTTATTGGAACTTTTTGCCTACTGAAAAAAAGATGAAAGGTGACAATAAAAAAATCCTGTGTTTATTAGTTTCCTGTTCTAAAGTGATGGACTCTTTGACTGCGCAGACAACTCGTCGCTAGTTTTAAGCCTCAAACATAGATAACTTCTTTGTGTTACCTGTATAAATGCGATGAAAGCGCATGATTAGTCTCAACAGAGTTTTGTAATTATTATTGTTTTTTTCTTGGTATTGAGGATCAAAATCAGGACCTTGCTCTTGCCAGGCAGGTGGTTATGTCACTGATATATCTCCCTGGCTCCTTATTACTTTTTTAAATGTATAAACATAGTATTCTTTTTTATGTCTTTGACACAGGGTGTCACTCTACAGCTCAAGCTTCTAATAACTGTCCTGTTTTCAGCCTTCCCAACCTCGGGATGACAAGTGTGTGCCACTCTGCTTGGGCTTGGTGGCTGGTTCAGCATGCCTAGGTCAGTGCTGGTGAGACATGTAGTGCCAGGAATCATACCCTGGTCCCTGTGCTTGCCTAAGCAGGCACTTAGTCAGCTGAGATATCTCACCGGCCCTTAATATCCTTATTGAAACATTCAAATAGGACAGACAGGCTTCTTGTAAGAATTATTTTACTCTTCCCAAAATCAATCCTTTAGCCTTACTTTCAGAGGCTGTTTTTATTTCTTATAGTCTCTCTCCAGAATTTGCCTTCATAATTTTAGATTAATACATATGTATACGTGGTACCTAGAAGTGCTCATAGGTCTACACAATACTTCAACATCATTGTTGTTGAATTCTTCCAAGTCTGCAGAGACTTAATTGCACTTCTCTGGTGTCAAACACAAAAGAGCTACAAAGCTTCTCTTGATCTATGGATGTGGGACTGACTCCTCTTCAGATCGCCTTTGGCAGGACCTCAAGATTACTTTCTTCAAATCTTTGTATTTCTTAATTTCTATCAGCCTCATACTTTTCTTTTTGCTTACTGACTCTTTAGCATATGCAAAGGTATGTGGTGTGTTCTTCTCGGTAGACGGTCTTTTCCTTCTCTGTCCTGTACCTATCACGGCCACGGAGCCAGAGGCTCTGACACATCACTCTTCTTCCTGTCCTCACCTATAACTTTCTATGAAGGGAAAGTTTTAGGGGATTTGTCAGGATTAATATCAAATATAACACTTCATCAGAATGCAGTAAAATGGAGCATTGATTTACTACATTTTCTCGTTTTGTTTGTTTGGTTTTTATTTTTATTTTTAGTAAGTGTGTACAGGGTCTATACCCGGCAGCAGTTCTCAACCTGTGGGTCATGACCCTGGAGGGGGTCGAATGACCAAAACACAGGGGTCACTTAAAGCCATCGGAAAATGTTATTTATTACATTCTGAATCATAACTGTAGCAAAATTAGTTTTGAAGTAGCCACCAAAATTATTTTTTGGTTTGGGGTCACCGCAACATGAGGAACTGTATTATGGGGTCATGGCATTAGAAAGGTTGAGAACCACTGGATAGGGTCTCACTACATAGCTCAGATTCACCATGATCTGCCTGTGTTCAGCCTCCTAAGAGCTGGGATTACAGGTATGCACCACCATGCCCACGTCTTCATTTTGTATTTTAGTTTAGTTTACTCTTCTTCTTCTTCTTCTTCTTCTTCTTCTTCTTCTTCTTCTTCTTCTTCTTCTTCTTCTTCTTCTTCTTCTTCTTCTTCTTCTTCTTCTTCTTCTTCTTCTTCTTCTTCTCCTCCTTCTCCTCCTCCTCCTCCTCCTCTTACTCCTCCTCCTCTTCTTTCTCTTCCTCTTCCTCTGCTTCTTCTCCTTCCTTTTCTCTTTCTTTCCTTCCTTCCTTCTTCCTTCCTTCCTCTTTCTTTCTTTCTTTCTTTCTTTCTTTTTTTTTTGTTCTTTTTGCATCTTGAAACAGGGTCTTGCTATGCAGTTCAGGCTGACCTTACACTCACTACAAAGCTCACACTTGCCCCAGACTTTCAACAGTCCTCCTGCCTTAGATTCGGACTGCTAGGATCATGGGCATGTGCTGCTATGCCTAATAATTGATGTAATTTTAAGTAAGTTTTTTTTCCTTTTTCTTTTCTCTTTTTTCTTTCTTTTTTTTGGGGATGGGGTCTTTAAGAAAACTAACTCTTATGGTGCCTGAGACTTTTGATCTCACCTGCAGTTTTTTTTTTTTTTTCTCCTTACAGGAGAAAATGCACTTAGGGAGGTATGATCACTTTTTCTTCTTTTATAAAAGTTTAATGTATTGTCATATCCTTTGTGCATCTGTTCTGCAAAAGAATAAATAATACGTGCAAATCCTCTTAAGGAAACTACGCTTGCCCCTTTGCATTTTTGGCACTTGTAAACTATCTTGTTCATCTTTCAGATAAAGCCTAAGTATTTGTGCTTGCTGTCTACCATAGGTTCTGAGTTTCAGCTCATGATAATAAAGAGTAATGTGCTAACTTGCCTTTTTGAACACTCACTTGGTGGTCTGCAGTTATAGACAGCAATCCTCTTCTAAGCACAGGGAGCACAGCACAAGGTTCTTCTTGGACCATCTGTGAATGGCTGGAGCATCTCACCTTCAGGTTGAGGGTTGCAGTCCTCGAGGTAACCCATGCATCACCCTTGGGCATGGCCTATGATAGAGATCACCACGGTAAAAAAAAAAAAAGAAAACCATGAACATTGTCTTGTGTATTCTTTTTAAATGTATTGGTACAGGGTCTCACTTTGCAGCTCAGACTCATAGTGATCCTTCTGTTTTCAGCCTCCCCAGTGCTGGCATTACAGGTGTGCACCACCACTATGCCTGGTTTCAGTGGCCCACTTAGTGTGTCTGGGGGGCAGGCCCAGTATGGCATGCGGTGCCAGGGAATCAAACCCAGGCCTCTGAGCTTGCCTAAGCATGTGTGTAGTCCACCAAGGTATCTTGCTGGCCCTTGTTGTTCAAGGGCCCTTCTATAAGTCCTCCAAGACAATTTTCATCCAATACCTAGAGTAATTTCTTTCTTGAATTCCCTAAAGCAGACATCATTTTGCTCTTCATGTACTATTCTATTTGGTTTTTAATGCCTTACTCCGGGGTGCCCACTAGGTATTTGCAACAGCAGATTCAATATTGAACATGGTGCTTTTTAAAGTTAAGATTCACCTGGAAATAGAGAAGTTGCATTTCCAAGTTATCCTTTATACTCATTAGTGATGTAAAATGAATAGTCCCTCCCCCTGGAGTCATGAATGCTATTGGAACAGTGAATGGGAAGTGTTGTTAAATATATGCCAGATTCCAAGGGGCATGTCTCCTGCACAAGTTATATCTCAGTTTCATATTATTTTTCAGAGATACGCTCTGTGACTGCCGCTTTTTATTGGAAAGTGCATCTGTACATGCAACTGAATGTGGATCAAAAATACTTACAAAAAGATATATTTACAAAAAGTTATATGTAAACTGAAGTTGTAGAGACATTTATCTTGTCATTATTCACCAAAGTAGAACATTTATAGAGCATTTGCATTGCATTAGCTATTATTAGTAATCTAGGTATCATTTCAAGTAAACTAGAAGCCATACATAAATTCTATGCAAATATTATGCCAGTTTGTAGAACAGATTTGGTATATATGAACATTGGTATCCCTAGTAATCCTAAAACCAGTTCCCCCCACTCACCCCACAGATACTGAGGGACCAATGTGATTTGAAAATAAGAGACTACCACAGATGAAATTATTGATTCATTTCTTTATAAGAGAAACTTCACTGGTAATGCTTCTACTTTTCATTATAGCAATATATGTCAGCTTCTAGTAAATGCCCTGGAAATTTAAGTGACATGATGAATTATTTTGCAAATGGTAATTTCAGTCTCTAACATCATTACTTCTCATTTTCTTCATGCTCTTGGACACCATTGGAGAAGAGGGAGAGAGTACATTACTGTAATATGGGTGTCATATAATATGGAATAACTGTATTCATAACTCTCCTACTTTCTCTGCAGAAAAATCAATGGAGGCACTTTATCATTGCCCCTGGGGATAGTTCTGCTGTGTTGCATAGATTATAAACATTTGATAAGGAAAAATCTAGATAGAAAGGAGTATCTGGATGAAAGTTAGGTTTAGAAATTAACAACAAAGATATCTAGGATATCTAGGAAGAGCAAAGCAGTGGCCTAACAGCTTCACTTTTTACGTCGTATGTTTTCACTCATTTTAATTAGTGCTGACAGGGGCCCTCCCGACATTATGCAAATCACAGTCTTTGCAAGCAAATGCTATCATTTAGACTCGTTTTTATGAAGAACGAATAGGGTGGCCTTAAACATTATACACATGCAAGTGTTTAATTCACTACTTTGCTTTGTGGCTGATGCATCTCCTATGCTACCCCATGCATCTCTATCACTGCATTCACAGAACTGGTATATGGCACTTGGGTTTAGACATCTATCTTCCCTGGAAAGCAGAGCTGTGCATATTTCATCTTGGTATCCGCAAGCCCTGAACAGTGGCTTGTGCACCATGGACACTCAGGTGTTGCTGCATAAATGCCTAAATGAATGTGAGCATTCTAAATTGCAACACAGTGTCTCAAACATGTCATTCAGTCAGACTCCTGGCCTCCTTCCTCAGAGATTGCCAGCTCATATATTCCATCTCATGCTGTGGATATTTTACAGAGAAGCTCATTAATTAATTTGCCAAGGTATTTGCAATTAGGTTAATGATAAGTGTTTTTAGGTTTAGGTTTTCATAAGTTCAAATAGGAAGTACTGTGTACACATATATACGGACTGTAATCAGAGTACCACAGCAGCTTCTCTGATTCTGACTGAGAGGGTTAGTGCAATTCTCAGAACTAACTTCGTTTTCTCAGTTATTTTTCACACACTGAAATGTTATACCTGAGTTGTCATAGCACTGGGCTGTGAAGAATTTAGTCTTTGAAATGTAGCTTATTAATGGTATCAGAAAAAATGAGCCTTGTCTTTCTTTGCATTTGTAATGCACACATATATAGGGCATAAAGCTTTCCCTAGGTACTGGCACACCAAGGTACGTTTTACTGAGCTGACTTACAGTGTGGTCTGATCTTGAAGAGATTGCCACGGCAGGCACAGGCATAAGTAACATGGGGGAGTTGTGTACTGTGCACGGTCTATCAGCATTAATGAGAGTCATAAATGTTTATGAGTGAAGTACAAAATGAACCTCTGAAGTTGTTTTTATTGGTATTTATTCGTGGGACAATCAGTGCCTTTGGTACTTACGCATACCTAACAGCTAAAGTTCCTACTCTGAGAAGCTGATGGTCTAATTCAAAGAGACGACAGCTGTCACACTATGTGCTGGGGTGGTCTCTGGGCATCATCATGCACTCAGGATGGGGGAGGGGCATGGTCTTGCCCACTGATAAGCAGGAGTCATTGCTTGAAGCCAACTGATATTTCAAATCATCCCAAGCACGGCTGCTGCTCTTGCCAATTAGGGGCGATTATGTGGTAATTGCTTACTCATGTTACAGGAGAAGGTTAAAAAGAAAAAGAAAAACTAAGAATTGGGGGCCATAGAAATGAGTGAATAAACAAAAAGCACGCAGAGAGCTTCCAGTTGCCACACTGGCTACACAAAAGCATCCAATCTGGAATTAATCACTTCAGTCATCTATAAGCAGGCTTGTGTCTCCTTTTTCATAAGCATGTTGCCCTGCTGTAAATGACATTCTGTTCTATGAAAGCATAATGTGAAAATCTACTGATAAGCCAAATAATAAAAACTTTATAGCATGTCGGGGCTTTTTTATTATTATTATTTAACCTCAATCAAGTTATAATACTGAACACATGTATCCTTGGCCTAAATCACCTTGTCAAGTTTAACTGTATATTCGACTTCATTTACATGACATATGATCTAATGCTGGAGAACAACAATACCATTGTAGTGTTAATTGAAAACTTCAAACTGAGAGCCAGGAGAAACCACTGGGCTGATTGCTGAGGGTCCCAGGGAAGGGGATCTATTCCCACACCTGCAGTTGGTCCATAACACTAACATTGTTACCAACATCTGGGTCTAATCAGTCCGGAGGCCTTGATATGCTGCTCCCGGGGCACATAAATTCAGCATTACATTCATTTTAAAAGCTCCCTCTTTCAGTTTTTTAAGGACAAGATAGATTCATGGCTCCATAGAGTCTAACAAAGTAGAAACCACAAACAGAGAGTAAGTTACCACCACATGCCTTGTGGAGTTGACTTAGCATCCTTTTTGCCACTTCTATACTGGTATTTTATGTTCAGCACCAGCTATCAAAAAATGTGTTCCCTCCGAAAGTGAAGTTTGACTGAGGGGATGTATCGAAAATAAACGCAAACCCTCAGAAGGTGAGCCAATCTGTGTAAATCAGGCTTTATGGAAGGCTAGGAGATAATACTGAACAGAGCAGTAGAAACTTAAGAACCATAATTTGCCTCATTTGCTTTGTAACTGGAAAGCCTCTTAGAACTGACCCTTCTTAGTGTGTTTAAGGAGATTTGCACGGAAAGGAACTCATCTGAAAAAATGTTAAAGTTTTGTAGATCTTCCGGCAGGCTGTTGGACGGATGGTTGGCTGCTAAGGACAGAAGGTCTGCATGGCCTGGATATTATTTTCCGCAACTGCTCTGCAAAGTACACCTTTTCCAGAAAGTTCTGCTGCCACTCAACAGGACTGGATACCAAAAGCTCTCTTGTATTTTGTGTAGTTGTCTTAGAATCAAAAGATTCTGAAAGAAGAAAAATAGCCAATCTGATTTTACACAGCAATGTTTACTACTAAAGTTATACATCTGAAAGAAAGCAAATAAAAAGCAAAACCGTTGATAGTGTTGAAAGCTATTTAACTTGTGTGTCCTCTGGCCAGTTTGTTGTAGGGCAGAATTGTAATGCTTTTGGCTTGTGCTATTTAATTTCCTACCCCTTTTTCCCCTCTATGTTCCTAAAAGAATCATCTGTGTAGCTAAGAAGTTACAAAACAATTATATGTCAAAGTTTGTTTTTGCTGGATACCCTGTTTTCTTTATTTACTGGCTTAAATATGGTGTTTGGATAATTTTCCCATCTAATGAATGTCCCTAAGTGATCTCACTTTGAATGAGATTAATGATCAACAAACAGAAGTGAGAAGAAGGAAGGCATTGCTCTTTCGATTGATGCTCGATAGCAGGATAGGCATTTTCCTACTACTAGCTTAGAGAGTACAGCATGCAGGGCTGTGGAACCTAAGGTTAGCCAAACACTTTGTCACAGGCTCTAGTTCCTTCTAGTCATGGGCTCTATTTGTTTCTAGTCATGTTTTACTTAGAGGTTTACAGACAAAGGGGCTTGAGAAGAAAACAGAAGAGCACACATAGCCATAACCTTTAAGTATACATATATATATATATATATATATATATATATATAAATTGATACATTTATGTATAAAAATATTAGTTTATCAGGAAATAGTATTGTTGTGTACAGAAAAGATTTCCAGGTTTCTTGGGCCAAGACTATTATGAGAAAACCAATAGTCCCTAAGAAATACTGTTTAGTTAAGAATATGATGTTTATAAAAACAACATAGCCATAAAGAAAGATTCGGATGATATTCAATTTACTGAAAATAAGAAAATTAGAATTTGATTTTATATTGAAAATATACTCCCCAGTATTTGTTTTGAAGAGAATATTTTCAATTGTCCAGAAAATCCAGGAAAACAAAGAAGGTTACTTAACAAAGCCATATAAAGAAGTAAAATCAGGATAGACATTTTGATTGGTGTCCAGAACATCAAGAACAGTAGAGGCCAGGAACAGAGCATCCTCACATGGCAGGAAGTCCTGTAGGCATTTTCAGTAGTGCTCAAGACTAAGGCTGTCTCCTTCTTTTAAACTAGTATGTCAGATAGCTTCAGTCTTACATTAAGAATTCTCCATGCAAATATTTGTGGTCTCAGTCTTTGATTTGTCTTCTTGAAATTGGTGTGCTCTCAGATTCAATGTGTTGTGAATGATATATTATACTCACACTGGTCTTTTTGGTTTATAGTTTGAAGCTAGTTAAAGCTATGTGATAGAAGTTACATCTGTTTAAAGTGTAATGCACATTTGTAAAGGTATAGAGTTTATTGCATTTGTTTAATGAGAAATGATAGGCCTGGCATAAGGTTGGAGGAATTTTGATGAGACAAGATAAAATGTGTTGACAATTTGCCATTTACCAAATAATGCTGTGGTAAAACCTCCTGCTAGATCTGTTTAAAAGCTCTTCAATGTTCAGTTTAAGTACATATTTTAAAACCTTGTTCCAGTAAGCTGAGTTTCGCAACACTAAACACTTTCAGGAAGTGATTACATGATTTGCTAACAGACCATTGAATGGTAATTTAAGAATGTAACCTAAATCACTATTAAATTTTGGTTTATTATCTTGAAAAGCTATGGAATATCTGCACTTGGCCACAGATCTGGGTGAACCCATTTCACAGTGCTCTATGGTAAAGGAACAATGAGAAACATACAGAGAAATCTGAGGCAGTAACTTTGTCCTTTGATGTAGGTGCAATCTGCATGTTCCCAGAAGGAATTAGGGATGGGTTACAGCAGGAATGCAGTAACAATGTACTAAGTCAGCCACAGCCTGAATTACTATAGATTTCTCTTGCTTTTCCCAAATATTATTGACAAGTATCTTGGATCTGCCACAGGACAGGTACATGCTAGGTAGGTATTCCCTTGGTATTCAGAGAAGTGAATAAGGAAATCGCAGTTAAAAGACATTAGGTGACATGGCTAGATTCACACAAGGAATAGTATTATCTGACACTTTACATATCCCATTTCCTTGAAAATGAGAGACTAAACTTCTTTTGAAGCTGTCACAGCCTGTCGATATATATTGGTACAATTATTGATTAACGGCCTTCTTCTACTTTATGAAAGCAGGGATCATCTTTGTTTTACTTCAGAGACCAGAAACAATTCTAACACATTATAGGCGCATAGTAGTTTCCCTTTGCCTGTATCTGACTTCAGACTACATGCACATACTGTTATACATCATCAAAATCTTTTTTCTTCTTTTCTAATCATTTATTTATTTATTTATTTATTTATTTATTTGGTGCAGGGTCTTGCTGTGAAGCTCAGACTTGTAGTGATCCTCTTGTCTCAGCCTCCTCTGGCATGATATGTCCAGGTTTCAGGGTCAACGCAGCATGTGGTGCCAGGGATCGAACCCGGGTCCTTGCACTTCCCAGTCAGGTGCTTAGACTGCTTAGACTTTCCCAGCCTTTCATCAGATTTTCTTTTGTTTTCTGCTTTTAGTTTGTTTTGGTGCTTTTATAATTTCAGTGATAATATGAAAGGAGAGGATTGGAGACTATTTCCCATAACTCACATTTATGCTTCCCATAGAATTTTTTCTCTAGATTGTTTATTTGATTTTAATAATCTCTAAACACTAAACCTCTCCATAGAGTCATCAATGTAAACATTGGAATGAAGGGACAATATTAGTAGCGCTTGATCTTATAGTTCACCATTGACTTTGATTCATAATCTATATAGACTACCCACCCTACGGTACACTGAGCTGGCAACTGAGCCCAGGCACAGTGGCGCACACCTATAGTCCCAGTGCTGGAAACAGAAGGATCCACTATGAGTCTGAGCTGCACAGTGAGACCTTGTCCTACATACACCAATCATCATCATCATCATCATCATCATCATCATCATCATCATCATCATCATAGACCAAAATGGCAGTCCATTAACTCTTCCTAGTCATTATCAGGGAAAGTCCTTCCTAATGGCCTGTCCCTTGCAAATCAGAGCCTCCTAATAACTACAGTTTGAGTCCCTTGGAGCCGTCAGAGTATTCAAAGTTAGGTTCTCAAACCGGCGCTTCAGCTATGCTTGAGTTTGCACTGTTCTTGGAGGGAGTGCTGAGTTTTACATCCTTGGTAGGATGGAACTTGTGAACTAGTATCCTGCTTCCTGGAACACTTCCCTTCCAAATGCTTCGTGGTGGCTGATACATTGTGCCAACTTGAGATATTGGGAACTTGACTGGATCAGCCAAATGGAGAGCCCCACCCTTGGGGAGAGAGGGCCTGTCCTAGAGTGAAACAGCAGGAAAAGAGACATGCAAAGAGGTCGAGGAAGACTTCCGTGCACCGCTTCCTTGGAACTCGGATCGTCACAGTTGCAGCCGCCACTTCCTTAGAGAAGCACCGGTCTTTGCAGTCAGAGTGGAAGGAAGAGAGAGAGGTTTGAGAGGTGCTGCAGGTGCTCCTGCTCTTCCTCTACTCTCTGATGTTCTCCGCTGCCATGAGCTGCTGCTATTTGCCTTGGAGCCAGCGGAGTACGGACTAAAACCTCCACAGATAAAATATTCATTCTTCCAGTAACTCTTAACAACTGCAACACTTTTTTCTTTTCTTTTCTTTTCTTTTCCTTTCTTTTCTTTTCTTTTCTTATTAAACCAAGAATTTTCCCCTTTTTCACTTAAAAAGATTATTTGACAGTTTCTCTTTAGCATACCTGCTTCTTGCCCCTTTGGGACCACTGATAAGTGAAATAAATGTGACTTGAACACAAGTACTGTGATACAGAGACAATAGATGTGATAACCCAGATGACCAGTGACAGATGGTGGGGGGCAGGGGGACAGTGACTGTAGCATGGATATCTGGACACAGAAGTGTTTCATGTCCCGAGCAGGATGTAACAAAGTGGCCTGACATCTCACCTCAGTAATTAGAATAGCACTGGTTTAAAACTAATGAAATGTTTTTTTCTGTATCTTTTTCCATTTAATATTTTGAGACTGGTTGATGGTGGATAACTGAAAGGAAAACCACAGAGAAGGGGTTGACTACTGTACTTTTCTTTGTGTCAATTCAGACTCCCAAAGTGTTGAGCCCTTGGTTGTCTCTTCTCTTAAGGAAATGACTGCTGGAAATTGCTTGATATTACACACCTATGGTTTAATCCCTTGACCATAGGATATGTTGCATACATACTGTTGTTGAAAATATTTTAACAGTGCTTGGTCTTGCTTCCAATATACGATTAGTATGCCTCAAAAACAAATGACAAACACACACACACACACACACACACACACACACATGCATGTGCACACATACCAATTATGTGTAGAGTGACCTTGACAGGAAATAAGAATTTACAACTAAGTTAATTCCAGAACAGCAGAATAAAATCACTAAAAGAATAGTAAAGACCAGAGAAATGCCTTAATTTCTTTAAAGATTTTTTTGTCCAGCCATCAGTCTAAAAGATAACCAATGCTCTGCAAAGAACAGTGGTATAATACCAGGGTCATAAATAACAAAGCTGTCAGTGAATTTTAGTGTCACAGCTATTCAATAAAAATATGTCCACAAACATTGACCTATTTAAGCATAAAAATAAATATATCTAAAAGAGATATTGCAAAAAATAATAATCATTGAGCTAGTGGAGTGCTAAGGTGCATAAATAGCTGTATTAAGAGACTTATACACTATAGAGAGACAAAGAACTGGAGTACATGAAAATATAGTCTACAAATAATCAAATGAAAGCCCAGTGCTACAGAATAGTTTGGGTTGGATTCTTGTTTCCGGTAGGATTGTTTCTTTTAAGTATTAACCTATTTAACCTTTGGAAGTGAAATATTTGTGTTTTAATTGGAAGCCCACATTTCATTGTAAAATTGGAACTGATTGTCCTTGGCTAATTTATTCTTCACAAAAACATTCTTTCTTTGTAAGTTTTGTGTGTTTAGTACTTAACATAGGGGAAAAAACAATATCAGAAAATTTTAAGAGAGGTATATTTATGGGCAGGTTGTAATCATAGCTTTTGGTTCTAGAACAAAATTGAGTCAATGGTCTTGAGACCAACTGAGGCAAAACTTTACACACTCTTGGCCCATGCTAGTAAGTTGGCCCCTGTTCAGCTTTTCTGTCTCAACTTGAACTTGTTCTAACCTCACAAAGAATTAAAAAAATTTAAATGTGAATGCTGAAGTGAAATCCATCCTTGCTGATCAACTATGGCATTGATCATTTTTATTGTAACTGCTCCAGGGAAATAATGTATTTGTCAACAATTTAAATAGCGAATAATATACTTTATTAACTTCTATATTCATTCAAAAGTCAGGCTGCTGGGTAGAGTCTGCTCTTTTTTCTTGACTACAAGCATATATAGTGGATAGTTATAATTAATGCAATAATTGAGTGACACAGAAATTATTCTTAATCTGGTTATGGTAATTTTGCTCTTGTGCTTCAGTCTCATTGTGTATAAAATAGAGGTGGCATGTTTTATTCATCACCTTATTGATGTATTTATTGAGGGAACAGCAATAGCTGTAACTGCTAGTCCTCACATTTTTAATGATGCTATGGAAAGAGATCTATACCTTCTCCATTGTGACTGCCCTTGGGTGTAGTAGCACCCCTAAATTCTGGGTCAGAGATTCAGGCTGTGTCTGTTTCTGTATTGTGGACTCAACTGTCTTTGCACTTAGCCTCAAGGTTTTCAAAGCAAGGGGAGAGAGACTACGAGGAAGCAAAAGCTGATGCGCTGTAGCGTGTCTGCCCATGAATACAGCACCTGACTCCTACTCCGCACACTGGTATGAAAGTTACACATCTCACTCTGAGATGGGAAGGAGCGGGAGTATAGCGCCCTAGCTCGGCAGCTGCTCGCAAGCATTAACACTCCAGTAACAGAAGCGGAGTTCTCTTTGCTGAGCTGGGAGCCTTTTGCCAAAGCCGAATTTTCAAGCTTATAGTAAGTATGAAAGTGAGAATATCCATGTAAAAGCTTAGAACAGTCGTCACAATATAGAAATCAGGGGAAAAGAAACCTTTCTTTTTCTCCTTCCTCTTTTTCTTCTTCTAAACTTTATTTATTTATGTTATGGTCGGCTCAGCCTGCCCTGGGCGTGAGTGAGGCTGACGCAGCCTGTGGTGCCAGGGATCGAACCATGCTCACTGTGGTTGCCTAAGCTTGCCTAAGCAGATGCTTTAGACCACTGAGTTATCTTGCCGCCCTTCCTTTACTTTTTTCTATCTCACCCCATCTTCTTTATCTTTCTCTCCTTTCTCATTTCCTTAAGATGTTCTAACAATTATCCTTATATTACTTCTTGAAACCCAGAAATTTTTCTTTGTAATCATTCACCTTTTTCAGGATGCTTTTTTGACTCAAAGCTCTACTATGATTGTATTTTATCTATATTTTCCTTTTTTATGTTTTACATGTATGTGGACCCCTAATATATATTTACCATCAGACATAATGTATTTTTATTTTAAAGAGGAACAGAACAAAAACAAATAACAAGAACAAAGGAAAAAAACAAAGCAATCTCACAAGTAAAATGGTGTAAAATTTCAAAGCAAGAATAGAAAATTAACTATGGTCATTATATTACATATTGTCTTTGTTGCATTTGCGCTCAGATTACCAAATAGAGTTGTACAAAATTGTTCAAACAATTAATACTTCCCTCTTTCTTTGTCCTTTTTGCTTTTTATCTTTTAATTTATTTTAAAGAGAGTATAAAAATAATAGATAAGACATTACAGTTGAAGGGGCTGGGGTGATAGCTCTGTGGCACAAGTGCCTGCCTGGCAAGTGCAAGGTTGTGAGTTTGAACCCCAGTCTCAAAAAAAAAAAAAAGAAAAAGAAAAAAGAAAAAAAAAAAAAGACATTACAGTTGATCTGTATTTAAAAGAACAAGATGAAAGGTCTTCATACTTGTGAAACTCTCAGTATATACTTTGGAGAAAATCTTTTGTTGTATGTTGCTTTGGGTTTGGGGGTTTCTTTTAAGTTCTTAGTTTTTTGTTTATTTGTTTGCTTTTTTCTTTTCGTGCAGAAGTAACCTAAAATTTCAGGTGGAGGGAACGTACATGGGAAATTGTTTGGTTCTTCTCAGAAATACTGAATTAAACCGCGTACTATGAAGCACACTCTTCTGTTTTATTCTTGTGATTAACCTTAAGGTCATTTATGCCGGGATAGTGTTTACCCATGTGTTACAAATATAGGAGATATGTTGTAGAATCTCTCTTAATTTTTCTACTGGTGATAACAGGGTTTCTTCTTTCCAGCTTTTTCCTTCTGCCATGAATAATCTCATGGTGTAGGAAATTTCCATATTTTTTCATCTTGCAAATTTTGAATTAGAATGGATTGACAAAACACTTTATTAAATTAGCCACATAATATGTCAGTATAGTAGCTGCAAGTCAATTATAAATTAAATATATTTGCTAAAACATCAGTTAAAAGACATGTGCACCTGTGAGAAACATGTGTAGCCAAGATTAATCAGATATATTTTAGAGGATTACAGTTTGAAATCTCCCTTTTCCAGTGCCCTCCTCACAACAAAAATCACACTGTGACATAAAATAAATAAGGTGAATATTTTTAAGCAATGAACAAGTGAAAATTGTAATTCTTGAGAGAAGGAAATCAAATGTGATGAGCGCAATAAATATTCATGGTTGTCTTGGCTGTTTTTTTATAGGCACTTTGCTGTCCTGGAGCAGTCTTGTTAATGCATGTAGGCCAGCAGTCTCACTTTACTGAGGAGTATGTTAGGGTTGTGGGCTGCTCTAGGCCCTTTCATTTGGTAGATAACATTCCTTAGAAGGAAAATCTTCCCAGATTCTGTTGCCTAAAGGCCTGTACAGAGGTTTACCACATATTGTTCAGAAGTAGTTGAAAAAGCCACGCATGAATCAAGACACAAAAAAGCCCCAATAGAAACTCGGCTGAGTAGTAATGTGAGATTTTGTGTTTCATCACACCCAGGATAGATCTTGATGAGATGTAGGTAGTAGCTGAGACTCCATGCACAAAAGTGAGGAATATGCACCAGGACTAAGCTTGGAGTTCAACCAGAACCACATTACCAAAAAATAAAATAAACTCCACAGGTCCAAAATATTCCACTGGTATTTAGCTGCTTTGCAGAAGAAATTTAGTTTCCCTTAAGGAAGACCATAAATTCTAGGCTTCTGACCACGCATCATTAATAATGATAAAACCATTGCAAAACATATAAAAAAAATGAAATGGTAGCTCAAAGTCCAAAGAAAGGTTGTAAACCCCTGAATAATCTAGGTCTTTGAATTAATAGGCAAGTTCTCTAAAAGCACTATTTTAAATACGTTTGAGAGCCAAAAAAAAAAAAAAAAAAAAAAAAAAAAAAAAAAAAAAAAAAAAAAAAAAAAAAAAAAAAAAAAAAAAAAAAAAAAAAAAAAAAAAAAAAAAAAAAAAAAAAAAAAAAAAAAAAAAAAAAAAAAAAAAAAAAAAAAAAAAAAAAAAAAAAAAAAAAAAAAAAAAAAAAAAGTAAAATATGATCTTACTGGATACAAGAAAGCAAGTCAATGAAACCTATAATAAGTAAGAAATTCTAGAATGGAAAATATAAAATTAAAAAGTTTTAAATAACACTGGGATCATCAGTCCTTCTAGGTACATGATAAAAGCATGACTATATATAGTTACCTGCACTTCCATGCTTTTTTCAAAGACTATTGGCAATAGCCAAGATATCGAAAAAGTTAAAGAGCTCAGATGAATGGATAATGGAATTGTGTCATACATATGCAGTGGCACATTATTCCACCTTAAGAATGGTTGAAATCCTGCCACTTGCCACACAAGAGTAATGCAGGATATTATGCTAAATGAAATAAACCCGATACAGAAAGAAAAAATATTGCATAATTTCAGTTGTATGTATAATCTAAAACGTGTTCTACACTACATAAAAATAGAGAATAAAATAGTACTTATAGAGGGCTGAGGGAGGGCAGGTAGGGAGGAAATAGGGAAGTGTAAGTCAAGGATACAAAGCTGTAAATGTTTAGAATAAATAAGTACAATCAATATGATTATAGCTAATAATTATTGTTGTAATTGAGATTATTGTCAAGAGTAGAATTTGTGTGTATTCACTTGTCAAACCCCAAATGGTCCAGCCCTTGAGATGAAATAGATGTTAATTTAACTAAACATTGTAACCATTGTAACCTTCATACTGTGTATGTCAAAATATCAGGTTGTACAGTTTAGATAGATACAGTGCAACAGACTAAAAAAATCACTGAATTGGCTTAGTAGCACACTCAAATTGGCAGAAAAGGGCAATGAGTCCAAAGATAAACTTTATGCATTATCAAATCTGAAGAACATAGGGAAACTTATGTCCCCCCATGAATAGTCTTAATAAAATGAAAACATTTTGTAACAATTAAAGTATCAATTCAAAACATTCATAATTTTTCATTGATAATAGAACATCAAATAATATAAGGCATCATCTTAGTAAATTAAAAGAAAATGAAAAAAAAATTAAATTATAATTTGAAGCTCCAGCATCCTATTCTCAACTAGATGGAAGTGCCCACACATTAAAAATTAGAAAGGAAGATTTGAATAACACTATCTACCACCTTAGCCTAATTAACTTTTATATACGGCTAAGCTCAACAACAGTAGATTTACAGTCCTCGTTGATATACAACAAACATTCAATAGGAGAGATTACATACTGGGTTATAAAAGGAGACCTTCTTTAACTTGTCAATGATTTGAAGGTCAAAGAAGAAATCACTGACGTATTAGAAAATATTAAAAATAGTCTGAGTGTGAAAACACAAATCAAAATTTGTGGTACAGAACTAAGTGGTAGGGAAAGGGCCAATTACAGCTTTAAATGCTTACATTAGAAAATAGCAGTGTTTTAAAAATAGGTGACATAGGTTTCTACTGCAAGAAATAGAAAACAATGAGAAAAAAAATCAACTGAAGAACTATATATATATATATTTTTTTTTTTTTGCTAAAGACTGACATAGTTGATAAGCAGCAAGAAGAGGGACCAAGGAGAAAGGAGGAAAACCCCATAAATGCTACAAATATTCACAATGAAATGGAATTTCTTTCCAGATTCTGAAGACTGACAGCACGGGAACGTTATAAATGACTTTATGACCACTTAGACAATGTGGATGAAACAGACAGATTTGCTGAACAATATAACTAAGTGACAATAACATGAGGAAGTTCAAATATGTAATTAACATTATAGCAATTGAATAAACTCAATATATTATCAGAGATTTCCCATGAAGAAAATAATTTCAGGCCAAGTTTGTTTCATGGGCGAATTCTATCAAACAGTAAGAGAAGAAATAAATGTTACATAAACTTTTTATTTACTGAGATTA
>PVJA010007292.1:0-12776 GCA_004027025.1 Myocastor coypus | reverse complement strand
ATCCCCAGCACCACATGCCCTGCCAGCCCTGCCCTTAGGATTGACCGAGCCCACCAAATAGGATGAGTCAATAGGTGGTAAGTTAAGTGAACCAATGTTGTGCTTGCGGACAAAGCCACATGGAGTTGGAACAGGTGGGTGAGTCCCTCCCTTCTCCCACTTTTATCTCTTTTCTAAATGGTTAGGGAGAACTGTGGCTACAGAAAACTAATCCCATCTCACAAGCCCAGGGATCAAATTCAGATAGTGTCTTGCCTAATCTTTCATTTTACCATCTTCTCAGACCTTATGTAAGTGTCCTCTCTACTCCAGCACTGCTTTGACTGTTGTCTCAGTTATCCTGGTTTTATTCAATCTCCTTTGTAAATATCTCTACAACAGGATAAAACCACTCTACCCAGGGGGAACACTGCATACAAGCTTCTGACTTCTGATTGGTTCTGTTATATAACTGTACATTTTCCTTGAGTGATTTTAAAAAATACAACTATTTGTTATCACTGTTGGTCACTTTCTGCGTTTACTTCTATTATTATTGTGAATTTATTGCTATTTTATTTGAGATGTCATATCTGTTATAATCAGTTTTTCTCCCTTGTAATAATACTTTGAAACTCTTGGGTAATAACTGCACTGCAGCTGAAAACCAAAGGCTTAAAGCCTGATAAAAATTGATACCAGTATCTCACATTTCCTTAACTGGAAAGGTAGGACATTGGGATAGACACAAACCAAGAACATGCTACACAGAGAAGACATCAGTAACGACAGATTTTTCCTGAAGAGGCCTTGATGCTAGTAATATAGCTACTTGCAACAAAAAATTTGTAAAGATCAATACAGAAAACAACAACAAAAAAATTGAAATAGAAAATAACAAGGCACAGGAGCAAAATGAAATCTCAGACCTCCACTGCACTCAAACACGTCAGGGAGACAATGAGATCGAGGACCACGGAAGACATGCACGTAGAATGTCTGAAATGAGGCCAGTCAAAGAAAAGAAACAAATTGCTCAGGCTATAAAGGAAGTCATATCAGAAATAATCTCTCAGGTAAAAAAAGAAATGACAGCTATGATGAAGGAATCTAAAAAAAAAAAAAAAAAACAAAAATAAAGGAGCATAGGAAAGTAATGTAAACTTTGTTGATGATTTTTTTTTTCTTGTTTCAGAACCTTTATTTGTTCATTCCCTCATTTTTATGGCCGGCTCAGCCCATCCCGAGGGCAGGGCTGGCACAGCATGTGGTGCTGGGGATCAAACCGTGGTCCCTGAAGCCGTCCAAGCTTTCCCAAGGAGGTGCTTTAGACCACAGAGCCATCCCACCGGGCCCCAGTAATGTAAACTTTGAATGATCAATATAGGAAATAATGGAAATGCATGAAACAGATTCAGAGAAATATTCAAGAAATTAAACGCTCTTAAGACCTGGTGAAACTAGTTGAATGAACTTGAAGACAGACTTTCAGATCTTGAAGACAGGATATAAATTACTGATCCAGAAAGGGAAAAATCTCTTAAAAATAATAACCCAGGACTGGCAAGAAAGCCCAACATACTAAGTGCCAGCTTAGGCAAGCGCAGGGACCAGGTTTGATTCCCAGGACTGCATGCCTTGCTGGCCAGGCTCCTGGAAGCACTGGTCCCCAAGACTGGCCATAGTGGCACATGCCTATAATCCCAGAACTAGAGAGGCTGAAAACAGGAGGATCACTAATAGTCCGAGCTGTATACTGAAACCTTATACCAAATGCATTAAAAAAGAGCAAAGAGCACTGAGAAATAACATTGCAACAGTGGCAAGATAATACAAAGAAAAGTGACATTAAACCAATAGGTGTCCAAAAAAGCAGGAATCAAAACAAATGTCATAAAAAGCTATGTCATAAAAAGCTATGTATGCATGCATGCATATATATATATATATATATATATATATATATATAGAGAGAGAGAGAGAGAGAGAGAGAGAGAGAAAGAGAAAGAGAAAGAGAGGCAGAGAAAGGCATGCAGAACTCCAATTAGTCATAACAAAAATTAACTTGCACCTAGATATTTAATAATCAAGATCCCACATGAGAGCAATTATACAATATTTATACATGTAGGTCTGGTTTATTTGACTTATGTTTTCAAGATACATCCACTTATATATGAAATCTTCTACTTTCTCATTCTTTATAGCTGAGTAATATTCCATTATATAAAAATACCTCATCTTCAACCACTCTTCAGATGATGAGCATTTTGGTTGTTTCTAAGGTTTGACTATCATAAATTGTACTGCTATAAGCATAGGTGCACTAATATCACTATGATATGATGTTTTCAGTTCTTCTGGGAAAATTCCCAGTGAATGGGATTTCCAGTTCTAGGTTTTTAAGAAATCTCTGCATTGCTTTCCATACTGGTTGGACCAGTCTTCATTCTCACCAGTAGTGGAGAAGTCTCCCTAGTGTAAGAATTTAAAAGAGGAAATAAAAATGGAAAGGCATAACAAAGCTGAATGGAAATGAAGAACTTAAAGGTTAAACAAGAAAGAGACTGCAAGCTGAAAAGATAGGAAACATGGCAGGAGCAAAATCATGCACTTATATGCACAGGATGAATTAAACAATGGTCCTAAGAACCTCCAACAGGTTTTTCACATTGAGGATAGCAACATGTAACACTAAAACTATGCTTGGAATGCCTTTCATTCTGATCTTTTAGATGTGTGCTGCTTCTAATGTCCTTTCAGTTATTGCTATTCTCTCTCAAGTAAGTGGTTGCTTTATAAGAAAACAAGAAAGGGTATTAAAAGAGAGTAAGGGACAAGGAAAAATATCATGGGATTGACTGGTTATAATTTTGTATATACATAGATTTCTAAATTTCTGTGTAAAAATGTGTAACTGCTTTTATCACATTATGTAGGGATTTATTAGAATATCAATGACTGATGAAAAATACCAATTCCAAGGTAAATCTAAAATGTTTAATATTCAGAAAGACAGTGATGCTAAGCTCAAGTACCTATGCTATAGAGTAAAAGTATCACTAAGCTTCTCCTGTGGAGGATTAAGAATGTAAGTTTATGGACCAAAAATTAGAGAAAAAGGAGAGCTACAGGGATAGCTAATATTTTGGCCCCAGCCCTTCAAGGTCAGTGAGGACACAGGACATAAGAGAACCTATGCTATAATATCCTATAACTCAGTAGTTTCCCAAGTTTTCTGTTCAAGGAGATTTTGGGGCCACAGAGGAAAGGGATTGATGAGGTATAGTGTGCCTAAGGAGAGTCACCTAGAGAAAAGACTTTCTCTCAGGCTTTTATAGACAACAAACGGGTCAAGCAATGACCGTGACTCATCTAGATGGCTGATACTGACAACAGTGCCACAAAGCACTGTACATGGTTTCAAAATCCTGAGAGGTTTTGACTGACTTTGGAAGATACAAAAGTTTCATGTTCTGTTATGCAGGTCTTGCTTTAACTTGCTCTTAACCACCCAGCAGAAAAGTTTAACCATGAGGCAAAAAAGTAAAGCTTAATTAATATGTTGAGCCCTAAAAAACTTAAATAAATAGCTGCCAACATTGCCAGTTCTGCCAATAACACACTACGATTATGAAATATTGGACTATGTGTCCAACTACTTTCTCTTAGTTCAATGAGAAGAAATTTTTGTATCAATAATGACTACAAAAAGTATCATAACTGCATCCTGTGCTCTAAAAAACAACTACGAGGACAGCAATAAGCATTGTATAAATTATGGGGAATGTACTACTAACCTGTTTTGAAACTATTGCACTGTTATTTCTTATTAAAAGGAATATAAAAAGAAAAACAAAACAAAAAAGTTATCAAGATCCCAAAAATTCAGCTCAAAAACAATATTTAAAGGTATTGGAAAAAAGAAACAAATTGCCTATAAAGGAAAGCCCATAGAATCGTGCCACACTTCTCAACACAAATCCTCAAGTAAATGCCACATGTCCATCCTGGGTCTGCAGAGCCAGCCATGAAAACCAGGCATGGTGACACACGCCTGTAATCCCAGTGCTAGGGAAACTGAAATAGGAGGGTCATTACAAGACCAAGACATGTAGACATGTAGCGAGACCAACACTATGCATTACAACAAATACTGTGAATATCACTTTAAGTGAAATTTTGTATCACTTGAAAATTTTTGTTCTAATATTATTTTGTACTCTCTTTAAAAAATAAAAATTAAAGAAACCAAATACATAAAGTTAAAAAAAAAAAAGGATAAAGAAGGATACTACATATTGGTAACAGGAACAATCCAAGTGGGAGGGGAAACAGCCATGAACATATATGCACCAAACATCCCATTATATAAGACGAAATATCAAATAATCAATAACATAATTGTAATGGGGGATCTCAATCCCCCACTATCATGAAGACATAGTTCAACTAGACCAAAAAAAAGTGAATAAGTAAGAATACTTTAAAACTTATTTAAAACTTATTTAAAGAATACTTTAAATAAGTAAGAAAACTTGTATATAGATGTACTTAGTAGACATGTACAGAACATTTATCAGCATTTACGGCAGCACAATTCTTAATGCCATATCTTGGATGGGTATCACATGTCCATCAAGTGAGGAATGAGTAAAAAAAGATGTGGCATTTTTATGCAATGAAGTACCACTCAGCTATAAAGAAGGATACACTTTATAGATAAAGGGATGCAACTTGAGAGTATATTCACAAATAAAATGAACCAGGCTCACAGGTGTAAACATCTTATTTTCTCTCTAGTTTAAGAAGATTAAAGTGTAAATAAGATCCAAAAAGTACAACAGTTATTGTGAAATGTGAAGAAACTTCAAAAAGAAAGGGCAGTGGGGCTGGGAGAAGGAAGGGAAAAGAGATAGATAGGTAGATAGATAGATAGATAAATAGAGTTAAGATAATTACACAACTAATTTCTCTCCATTTATTGAACAGAAAGCTTTGGGTTTTGTATTGTTTGGTCCATTTTTAATGCCTATACATTATAATCTGGTCAACTTCTATAACTTGTTAATCAGATAATAATATGAAATCTATTAACCACTGTTATTCTCCTATTATCTTGTTTTGAGACTTTTGTATCATTTTATTGCTTTTTCTCTTTAAAATAAAAAGAAAGCATCTATGTAAAATGCACAACTAAATTACTCAATTATTAAAAGCTAGATTTTTTACCTAAGTTGGGTAAAATTGCAAGGATGCTTTAGCTCATCCTATAGGGCAAGAGAAAGAAATGATACTTAAAATATATTGGTATTTTTGCTTTGCAGAAGATAAAACTGTTTATATAGAAAATCAAGTATTTACAAAGTAATTACAATAAACATCTAATACTGCAAAATACAAGATCAATATTCCAATTTATATTGTTTGAAATATTAACAGAAAATAATGACAAAACAAGCTTTGAAATGTTTCCCACATATTATATCATTCAAAACAATGTTTAGAAATAATTCTAAAAGTACAAAACATATACACTTTATTATACTAATATTTCTGTATAAAATTTTAGAAACCTAAAGAAATGGAGAACTATATGCCAACATGATTTATTTAAACACTTAGTAATGGTAAGTTTTCAATTGTTCCCTTACTGAGCTAAATGCAATAAATATAAGCTTTTAAAATAAATGTTTATATTTAAAAAATATAATATTCCAGAAAAGCAGAAACAAATTTTAGAAAACTAAATAGGTATGGAATACTCTGGTTTCTCTTCAGATCATATAAATCTTTCAACTTTTACCATTAGATTTGGAATATTTTTTTACTTGATTTACAAAATAACTGTAAATTTATATTAATTTAGATAGTGTGGCACTGGTATAAAAGTATTTCAATAAGTTCACTAAGTAGATTAAGGAGTCCAGAAATGTATCCAATGTTTTATAAAAGGTAGCCAATGAAACAAATAGGAGTGAACAGTCATTTAAATCAATATAAACTTAGATATATAGAAAAATTAAATCTGATTTCTCTCTCATAGTACACCAAAGTTAACTCAGGATGTCTCACAGAACTAAATGTTAAAGATATAATTAAAAAACTCCTTGAAGAAAAAAACTAGTAGAATATTTTTGAAAGCTGGTAATGAGCACAGATTTCTTAGACAAGACGCACAAAGCACTCACCATGAAGAAAAATTGAAAATTAAACAATCAAAGTTAAAATATAATCATCCAAATCTCCTTAAAAACAAGATTAGGTGAGCCACAAAATAACACTACTTGGCAAAGACTTATACCTGGACTACATAAGAGAGCTTTTATACTTTACTGGTAAAAAGATAAGCTACCTTATTTAAAGATGGCTAAAGACTTGTATATTTATTGACAGTCCATAAGCACATGAAAGATTCTCAGCATCTTTAAACTCCCAAGAATAATTAGGGCTGAAAATACTGACCACATTAAGTGTTGACTAAAATGCGGATCAAGCAGAATAGTCAAACACAATGGCATAATCACCTAGGAAGGAATTTGATCCACTTCTTACAAAAGTAAATATATCACATTATACAACACAGAATTCAATTCCTAGGTACTCTGCCCACAAAGATGAAAAAGTTGTGTAAAAACATAGTCGTTGACAATGATTTCTTTCTTTCTTTCTTTTTTTTTTAGAATTTTATTTATTTATTTATTTATGTTTTTCTTGTTTCAGAACCCTTGTTTGTTTATTCACTCATTTTTATGGCTGGCTCAGTCCGCTGTGTAGGCAGGGCTGGCACAGCATGTGGTGCTGGGGATCGAACCGTGGTCCCTGAAGCCGCCCAAGCTTTCCCAAGCAGGCGCTTTAGACCACTGAGCCAGACAATGACTTCTAACAGGCATTTTTCCTAATATCTCCACGTCATAAATAACTTAAATGTCACTTAAGCAGAATGGATGAAAAGTTTTGATGTGTCCATTCTACAACATTGTATGCAATAGATTACTAGACATCAATACTGAGAATAAAAAAATACTGAGAACAAATCATGGGTAATTACAGAAATATGACATATTTCAAAGATATTGAGCTGAGAGAAAGACAGACACAAAACAAATGTCATGATTCCATTAGCACGACATTCTAGGACAAACTATGGTAAAAATAACTAAAAGACGATAGCTTTGGGGATGAAAGCCTGACTAGGTGAGCGCATAAAAGAAATTTCTGGTTCGTGGAAATATTCCTCCTCTTGATTTTCACATTAGATATTTGCCTGTACTTAAACTCATCTTATAGAACACATAAAATGTATTCATTTTCTGAGGGAAAATTTTACCCAAAGGAATTAGGAAATAATTACTAGTACTTGTGCTTAATAAACATTATCCTCTTTTATCATGATAAAGGGGACATACCCTCTACAGTCCCACTGTATTACCGGAGAATCTCTCTTTATACCTGATGGATGATGGACAGAGAGGTAGGTAGGTAGGAGCACTGATAGCTTCCTGACAAAGCCTACGTTTTGTGTGGGTTTTCTGTTACTGAAGGCACCTGAGTCATTGTTCATTCACTCTCTTCATCCTTGCCTCTATCCAGCAGTTAACAAAGACCAGATTTTTGAGACAAGGAAGTGGAAATCAGAACAGCCCAGTAGACATGATTCCACCTTTTAAATTAGATAGACCTACTAGCAAATCCTCTTTCTACCATTTCTTAGTTGAATGATAACTGCTTTGAAACTCTTTAACCATAAAGTACGGTAATATTTATTCATGTATTGACATGGGAGATTGAGTTCTTATTGTTTGCTGGGACAGAATGGACATTTAGAAAATGGCACTTATATCCCAAACATTCCAAGCACCCCTACAACTCAACAAGAAGACTGCAAGTACCTGTTTAAGCAGAGGCAAATATTTGAGTGGACATTGTATAAGAGGAGTGGACGTGTATAAGAGGAAGCCCATTAAGTACAAGAGAACTAGTTAGCAGGTTCTTTCCGTGTCTGAGAAGAAGATAATCTATTTCAAGTGTGAGAACAAATGGAACAAAGAAGACGTGGGCTGACTCTATATATTCAGTGTTTGAAAGACAGAACTCAGAGAACTTGGTGCCAATGGGATATGAGTTAGAAGGAAGAGAAAACAAGGATATTTGTGCCTGCCTAACTAGACAGATGGTAATACCTTCTACTGGGAAAGGAAATACTGGGAGAAGACAAGCTTTGGTATTTTTTGAGATAACTATAGAAAGCCTATATTATCATGATTGGTCCAGTGTAGGTACATGTGTGATCAAGTTTCCAAGCCTAATGGTATAATATAACAAATACTTGTGATACTCAATTTATGCAGTGGAAAGGTTTAATCGAATTCATGGTTTCAGATTTTCTCATGCAAGATCTACTGACCATAAAAAATAAGGAAAAAAATTAATTAAGAAAAGAAAGATCTGTTGGCTGTATTGCATGTAGGACCATAAAAGGGTAGCACAGCACCACAGGAACACAGGACAGAGTCAGTTTCTCCTCTTATGTCCAGAAAGCAAAAGCATGAGCCCAAAACACACAGCTGCCTTTGAGGGTGTGCACACAATGGCATAAACACCTCTCACTAAACTCCACCTCTTAAAACTTTCACTGCTTCCCAAAAGCATCAAGCTGGGGCTCAAGATCTTAACAAAAGGGCCTTTGGGAGATGTTTGAGACCTAACTATAGTGGCACTCCATAAAGGGCAGGTTTAAAATGGCTGCAGCAGAACTGCATGGCAAAATGAATTTTGAAGCTGTATTATAATCTGATGACATAGGAAATAAACTTGTAGCTCTCAATAACAAAACCAGACTTTTGAACAGATGACTAAAGCCCCTTTATTTTTAATTTTATGCTTTGAAACCTGAACTGTAATATCTCACTAGTCTTAAGCCACGATGAAATCATGGAAGCATCCCGAAAACAGCCACAAACCCAGGGGAACTATTAACAATTTTGCTTTTCTTCTTCTTACTTGACTGTGGAAATGTGGGTTCTATTTTCACGAGACTTTTATTCTCATGCTTGGTGCAGCTGCTGCTTTGTCAACAGAAAACTTTGGACATTGTAGTGAGGCTTTTTGAAGATCTTGCCTTAGAACATTAAATGTTAATGTCAAAAATGATAAAGGTATACTTTAAATGAAAGGAAAATTAGCTTCCTAGAGAGAAAGAGGCCATAGCACCTAAAACGTATGAATAGTAGGAAAACGTAACAGATAGTGATTATACTTCTAATACTGTAGAGGCATTAAAAAGATCCAGATTTTATAAATAGAAAGGTCATATTTGGCCAGGGAAAAGTGGGTGTTACTGTAGTACATGTGAGACTGGTAGACATGAATGGTGAAGGAACACATTTTATTATGAGCTGTAGGACTGTCAGGGAACGAGGATTGCCTAAATTAGAGATGCATGTAAGTAGAGGCAAAGATAATTGGCAAAAGGCAGCTGCTTTGCAAAAGCAAAAGAAGACCAAGATTTGGAGGCGCCCAAAAAGACTGACAGGAAAAGGAGAAGAAAACTATTAAGATGTGTTCTGTACACATACCAGGTCCCCACAAAGAATGTAGTCATTTTGTCCTTCAAAAATGCACCATGAAGAACAACGTGGCCACTTACGTGTGAGTGGTGGGCATGGAGGTGGATGGTGGGGCCGAAGGATAACTGCTGGAGCCGTAGAGAATAAGGAGCGCAGGAATGATGCATTCGTGGTTTCCTTTCAGAAAGCTCCATATGCTCAACTCTCATGGCTCAGTTTATTGACATAAAATAAGAGTTAGTTTCACCTTATGTTTAGGAGATTTTTGGTGGCTAGTATTAGATATAGGGTGGTTCTTGGAAGTTTTGAATTGCGTAAGAGGTGTTTGATGTAGAGACAGAGTATATTAGAATTTACAAGTAAACTATGAAGGCATGGTAGAGTTTCTGAGTTATAAAAACATAAACAAAGCATTAGAAAAACTTACTAGTTCAATTAAATGCAGCCAAAGTGAGCACAGTCCAGATTTGAAGGCAAATGGTTTCCATTAGTTTGTGAAGTTGCGGGGTGATCATCTTCTAACATATGCTCTAGTTTATGTCACTCCAGTCCATAGGGAAAAGTAGGGCAGAAATTTTTATTTTTATAAGCTATTAAATTGTGAATAGGAGGCCGATCTTAGTAAAAGGGTATATCATTAGGAGAAACCATTAAATCAGGGTGGGAAAGATAATTCTACTGTTTTTCCATCAGCACTGCAAGCAAAAGGAGGAAGGCTTTCGCCTGAATATACTCATAAGTCCCTGTGGGGTATGAGCTGACTAGGGCAATGTTGTCTACAACTGTGGCAGCTGGTGAGTAATTTGTAGCCTGTAGCCACCTCATTCTAAGTGCTCACAGCAAGTCTTTGGCTCCACTCTTGGGGTAAGAGTCATTCTCACTGGACCCATTATCGCTAGCCCACTCCATATTTATGGCATCTGACCAAGGGATGCAGCTGTCTGAAGGCATTTTATGTGTAAGACACGTTAAACTAAGAATTAAGATTCTCAGAGTATAAAAAGAAGGGGACTTTTGGACAGAAGGGAATTTTTTAGTGTCCTGACAAATGTGTCTGATTCTAGCTGTGCCTTTACTGAGACTGAAGATTTGAATGAATGTTGAGTGAAAGGAGTTGTATGTGGAAGAGAAACTTTTCACAATTCTATTAAGAACCTTTAAAGGTCCGGCATGGTCTTTCTAGAGGATTAGAAAAAACCACAACCACGGCCGGCAAGATGGCTCAGTGGAGTAAATGCCTGCTCTAGGCAAACACAGGGCCAGGGGTTTAATCCCTAGCACAACGTGCCACACTGACCCCATCCCTAGGGATGCTGAGCCAGTGACAGAGTCCAGGTGTGGTGGCACACACTTGCAATCGACAGCTGGGAAGGCTGAAAACAGGAAAATCACTACCTGTCCAAGCTGCACAGTGAGAACTTGCACAAAACACATACAAAAATACTTAAGTATATAAATAAAGAAAAGAAAAGAAATATTAAAAATAAACACAAAATTGTGAATTTTGGATATATATATATATATATATATATATATATATACAATTGTATATATAAATATATAGAATTTTGTATTTATGTTGAATATTGCTACTTATCATCTCTCACCATAAAAGGTTGTCAACTCTTCTTTTGCAATGCTGTTTTCTCTTAGATTACTCAGACACCAATCAAATTTAATGGTGCATGGTCACACACTTATACTGTCTCATTCCTAGTTACTTAGCCAGGGAGTCAAGCAAATAAAGAAATACGACAATAGCGAGTGAGGGGAAAGACTAGCAAAATGTATCCTGCCTTACACATTCCACCATGAAGTGGGGACCACAGGGCCTGCTTCTTCCTGTGGTCCTGGAATCAATCCCATGTGCTGGTGTCTAGGTGTGTTCTGCTTTACTTTCCTTTTGTATTCTTCTCTGTCATTTCTTTCGTTATTTTTGGATATCTCATGATAATCATTCATACTATTTGTTTCTCTATTTAATGCTCATGACTTTAGATCATTTATCTACTCCTTAAGGTACTATTTTAATGGAATTTCAGCCTAACAATAGCAAAATGAACAGAACTGAGTTAGGCAGCTTTATGTATTTGTATGTTTTTATGTGAAACTAGACTTGTTTGTGCAAGAACAATTTTTTGGGGGGTGGCAGCCCAATAATAGCTCAGCCGATTAAAGCATCTGTGTAGGCAGACACAGGGGCTTGCTTGCTCTGCCGTGGGGGCCCCACCGCAGGATGAGCTTGGATGGCTATTGAGAATGGGCATGGTGACACACTTGGGAGGCTGAAAAAACAGGAAAAGTTATTAGAGTCCTATCTGTGCAGTGAGACCCTGTACACCTGTACTAAATATATATTAAAGAACGTCGGTTTCATGTGCCTTTAAAAAAAAAAAACAAAAAACAAAAAAAAAACCTATTACTTCAAAGTTTAATTTTGACTATTTTCTCCCCATGAATGTATTTTAAAGATATCACTGACAATCAGTTACATTTTCACAGAGTATAGTTTCCTAAGTTTCAACACCTATAAAAAAATATCACAATCAAGATAATAAGTACACTCCTCACTCTCAAATTTTTTGCAAGACTGTTATACCGCTCTGAATGGTTTTATTTTCTTTCCAATAAAAGTAATTGCAGTACACTCAGAGTTTATAAACAGAATTATACAATATATCCTTTCTTTTGGTCTTGATTTTCTCATTCAGTGTAACTATTGGATGACATGTTTCAGTCCAGCATTCCTTTTATTACTAAGAAATTTCCATGGGATGACTTTACCATGATATTTAAAACCCCACTGATTCGCTGAGGAGTGTTTCACTCCTTTTTAAGTTTTGTAAATTTAAAATAAAATTGTTTTGAAAGTTATGTGTGCTTTTACTTCTCTTCGGTAATTACTTTGTGGTGGAATGGCTTGATCATATGACATGTTTATGTTAACTTCTCAAAGAAGCTTCCAAATTGTCTTTCAAAGTATTCATACCATTCTGGTCCTCCTTGTGGTCTCATAAAACCCCTATTTCTCCACAATTGTCAACTATTAGTACTGCTAGCCTTGAATTTCAGCCATTGTAATAAGTAGGAAATTGTATCACCGTTGGATTTTTTTTTTTTTTTTTTTTTTTTTTTTTTTTTTTTTTTTTTTTTTTTTTTTTTTTTTTTTTTTTTTTTTTTTTTTTTTTTTTTTTTTTTTTTTTTTTTTTTTTTTTTTTTTTTTTTTTT
>PVJA010007291.1:0-69188 GCA_004027025.1 Myocastor coypus | reverse complement strand
CCTTTGACTGTGTATGTATCTGCTTCCTCTTAGTCCAAAGAGAAGTATATTCTTTCCTTTTTTTTTTCTTTATTTCTTTTTTCTATGCAACATCAATAGGGAGGTGGGTCATGCCCACACACTGCACTCTATAGAATGATTGTGAGGACAATATGCAATATGTCAACTTTCAAAGAAAAGAAGGGGAAAAAGAAAAAAAAAAGTAATGTGGATTTAGAAAGGTTAATGTTTAATTGTTTGATCAATCTTATATACCTATATGTATTAATCTAAACTTATCTGATGATGAAAATATGTAGTATAACCATTGTTAAATTTAAACAAAAGAAAATTGAAAAAAAAATTGCAAACCTCTTAAAAGAATAAAAAGCAAAAATGACTGATACAGTCTCTCAATTAATTTTCCTACATTCCAATTCCTTAAAAATACCTCTAATTCAAGTTGAACATTGCTTTCAGAAAATTTTCTAACACAAAAATTTCCCTTCTCAGAATCCTTAAATGTCTCCAAAATACTATCAGAAAAATTCCAAACATCTTAGCATAGACAAGAAAGACTTGTTCCTGGGGAGATAGCTCCACGGCACAAGTGCCTGCCTGGTAAGTGCAAGGTCAAGTTCGAACTGGAGTCCTGGAAAAAAAAGAACAAGAAAGAAAGATTTACCTAAGTTTTATTACTGTGAGCATCTCTAACTGCACACTTGAGTTTAAAAGAGCAACTACTCCTTAAGTGCTTGCCTGGAAAGTGCAAAGACGTGAGTTAGATCCCTGGTACCACCAAAACAATAAAAAAATAAAACAAAGAGCAGCTACTCCTCATTCTGGTCTGATTCCACTTGGCTCCATCCTCAGTTTTGCAAATGCGATGAGGGTTAGCATGATGACACTTTCTCCTGCACCAGCCTCTCCCCTCACTGGTCTTTCCCAGGACAATCAAACGTCTGCATTTCTCCAGTTTTCTCTAGCGTGGAAGCCATGTGCAGGTTCCTTTCCTTTCTGGGATCAAAATGGGACTTATGCACATGCTTTTTCAAGCTTCCACTCATGTGTCCATGCTCTTACTCCATTGGGAATACACAATACCTCCTATTTCACCTGAAAAACACTTTGCATCTCTAAATAATAGCTCAAATGTTAGCACTACATGAAGTTTTTCTTTGCTCCTCAAAGTGGAGATCTAGTTTACATTCTTTTAAAAAAAAAATACAAACTATTTATTTATTTAGTATAGAATCTTGCTATGCAGTTTAAACTCAAGGTGATCTTTCTGCCACAGCCTCCCCAGCACGAGGACTGCAGGTGTGCACCACCCCTCCAAGTTTCTGTGGCTGGCAAGGTGTGCCTCAGGTTCTGGGACTGGCACAGCCTGCAGTACCGGGGATGGAAGTTGGATCTATGAGCTTGCCAGGCAGGTGCTTAGATGACTGAGCTATCTCCCCAGCCCTAGTTTATAGTCTCTGTCCTCCCATAGCATATCTTTGTTACCTCTATTTTGTCACTAATTTCATTGTACTTCAACATTTTGTTTAATGTTTACTTCCCTCCGAAGATTAAGATATTTAAGGACAGAATATTTTTTCTTAATTTTTGCGCCCGTGGTTCATTGTGTAATGTGGATTCTTCTTATGTAACTAAACTTATAAAATGGCTGGTTTTTAAAATAGTCAATAAAAATAAAAACAGTAGAATTTAGTTTCTTAATAAAATGATCAAGGGCCAACCAGATAGCTCAGCGGATTAAAGCACCTGCAAGCAGCTGCAAGGATCAGGGATTCAATCCCCCAGCCTGCTGCACTGGCCCCGCCCCTGGGTGGTGCGTGCCTGTAATCCCAGCTCTTGGGAGGCCATAAAGAGGGGAATCACTATGAGTCTGATCTAGTAATGAGACCCTGAATACCCTGAAGACCCTTCCCTAGAATACAATATGATAGAATAAAATGATCAAAACAAACAAACAAAAAATATTAAGCTGATTCAAAATGGCCTGACAAGTGTTACTAGCTCCAGAAGAAATAAGCAAATCACATTCATTTCCTGAGACCACAGACTTATCAGAACTATTTAAACACTTTTCCAACTTCAGATTCTAAATGCCATCCAGATAGATTCTTGCCATGTAAAAAGGGGAAAGGACAGAGGACACATAACAACATTTATATTCTCAATCCCAGACTCTGCACAGAATTTCTTTGGGGCTTGGTGTGGTCTGACTATGGCAAATGCACTGTTTTACGTTTTAGTAGCTGTGGTGGTGGCACGCTGCTGATCAGAACAATTTATCAATGACTGTGTTCTCGCTTCAGTAAAATGAAGACTTTCGGGCTGCTTTCTCTGAGCCCTGCATTTTTATGAACATGCCTTTTGTAACTTGTCCGTCTGGTCACTGTGGAGCTTCTAACTTAGCAAGATGTTCTGCAAGGGTTCTGCCTTTTCACTGATGATCCCCTCCAAATACATCAACAAACAAACGTACATTGGCTCTAGAAATAATTATTCCTAAGGCAGAAGTTAGCTGCTCAATGAGAAATATCTTATTCATGGCAGAAAACTACCACAGATATTTGGTTTGGCTTAGGCCACCTTGGCCAAGGGATCCAAAGCTGTCACAGCTGATAGTTGCCCAAGCCGCTGCTCCAAGGCTGAGGAACATGTGCATGGTATCAGGTCGTTATCTCATTGCTGCCACTGGCTCTGCGTGTCTGCTGGATGTGTCTGTCTACTCAGCCTGAGAATAAGGCCTGCATGCCAACATTTAACAAGCTGCTGGGAACATGGCAGTGTAAGATTAAGATTCAACTGTCTGTGCAACCAAGTTTTAAAAAAATAGAACAGAAATTGGTCTAGTGTATGCGTTAGATTGTATGATTCTATGGAGAAGATTCATTTCTTTACTTTTAGTTGAGAAAACGACACTCAACACAACTTGATTAGCAAAAGGAATGAAAGGAGGTGCGATATGCGAAAAGAGGGTTCTCCACCCCCTCCTGGGCATTACACCTTCAGAAGGGGCAGCTTGGAGTTCCATCCTAGGTGGGCCGCAGTGTCCCGAATGCGATGTCATCAGACAGAGATGACCCATGCGCGGGCAGCATTGGCCCACCAGACACATAACTCCTTGTACTCATCCAGAGACACCTCGAGAAGGGCAGGTGTGAAGCCACATGATAGTCAGCGCGGCTCTGCCTCAGAAAACCAGACACTTCAGCCCCAAGACCAGCTCAGGAACAGTGGCAAATATCACATCTGCTGGCCTCTGGGTCCTAGCTGTTTGCCCCTTGTCGCCTAGCAGTGAGTCCTTTGACATCTCCATTAGTCTTATGGCTTCATAACATCTTCCTTCTCCTGTCTCAGGTACTTTTTTCTCATTGCTGGGACAAATACCCAACACCCAAAATGCAGGAAGGCAAGGGTTATTTAGTCTCTCAGAAAAGCAGACCCATGGGCCCTACTCCAGAGGAGACCTGGTTGGTTATGTACTGGCTCCAAGTGCCAGGTTATCAGTGTCAGAGAGCAGCAGAGACTAGATCACACCAGGCGCCCCCATCAAGCAGACATTGACGCTGCTTCTGTTTTTCATGCCTGAGGGAGACTTCCACGCTGCCCAGCAGCAAGGCCTTCTTCTCATCTTCATGCCGGTGTGTGTCTGCAGCAATAGAAGCAGCCAGCTTTTCATAGAAATGCTCCTCTGCAATTTGCCTCAGCTCCCCCTGCTCAGCTTGACAGTCCCAACCTCATCATCCTTACTCTTGATCATCTTCACAATCTGGTGTGCTTCTGGGTTAGCTTCTTTTTTTTTTGGGGGGGGGGTAGAGCAAGCCCTGCACTATCTGTCAGAACCGTGTGTACAGGACTGGCCAGGGACTGTACACTGACATGGTCAGTAGTCCCCAGGCTGGGCAATCCTTGCATTCTCTCCTTCTACCATTGCTGTCATATTGCAAGGGATGTTTCCCACAGGTACTTGGTCACTCTGATCATGGACCTTCATCTACCGGAATTTGAATGAACTAGGAGCCACGCGTCTACAGATACAGCCATCCTCCCAAGTGGCTGTTTGGCACTCCTGGCTGGGGCACATGATCAGGGGTGTGAGTGTGGGAGCCTGAATAGGTTGCTAAGTCTCTACCCAACACTGCTCACACTTGTCAGTAGCCACCACCATGCTGGTTTTGACTTGAAAAACACAAGTGACAATCCCACGCAGTTACCAACAATGAGGATTGTTGCTGCTTGGACCTTGAAAATACAGCTCAAATCTGTGCATGGGCTCAGGAGGGTACTGGTTCTGGGGGCTTCGGGCCACCCCAGGGTCCCAGTCCTGCTGTTCCATCATCAGCCGGCACTAAATGTAAACATCCAGAACATCTTTATTTACCAACTCCTTCTCCTTGTGATGAGGCAGGAGCTCTTGTACAGCATCACCAAAAAGCCCCACCTAGCGCTTAGCATGCTCACAGATCGAGTCTGCCAACTCAGGGTCATCCTCAGCTAGGTCATCCAGGTCCATGAACACCTCCACTTGTTCCCGGTGAGCCAGCCCAGCCAACTGACTGTCATGCTTGAACTGCTTCTTTCCAACTACATCAGCCTGACAAAACTCTTCCAGAAACCTCGTAATCCCGTCTTTCTCAGGTGCGATGACCTTCAGTGCCAGAGTTGTCATGACTATTCAGCAGCAGTTGGCGACTGCAGCAGTTTGAGTCCAAAGAAAAAGAAAACAGCCACCTTCAAAGGTTTAAGATGCACACAAAAATAAGTATAGCAGATATTTTTCAGAAAGACCTGATATATTTATTAGGCCTGACAGAAAACTTACTTTACGAAGTTTGCTGTGTCCAAGGATTAGTATTAGAAATGATTCTTGAAGCTCTCTTTATCACTGGAAAGAAACCTCATCTTCTTCCTTTTCTATTTTGAGAAAATAATTTAAAATCAAAACATCAAAAATAGGAGAAATGGGGATTTTACCGAGGAGCATTTATTTTTTCCGCAGTGTCTTCGTTATTTTTTACTTGTTCCTGGGACAAATACCCGACACTCAAAATGAAGGAAGGAAAGGCTTATTCAGCCCAAAGTTACTGGAGGTTTCAGTCCATACTCGGCTGGATCCAAGGCAGAGAGGCACATGGCAGAGAGCAACAATTCATGGCAGCAGAACAGCAACAAAATGGTGACAGAGGCAACCGACCAATCAGGACAGCAGAGCAACAGCCTGAGTCTGTCTCTCTGTCTCTCTTGATATTACATTCAGGCTTTCTTCCTCAGCCTATTCACCTTAGGTCACACCTATAATCCCAGAAGTTCTCAGACCCATAATCCTATCAATACTAAAATACATAATCTCAGTGGATCATGATTCAAGTCCCAAGCTCTAGAAGTCCCCGCCTCATGATTGCATGAGGCTTTGGGGGGAGAACTAGACACAAACCAAAGCACACAGGCCCTACATTAACTGGAGACTGCAATTCATTTCACCTGTATCAGTGAGGAATTTCAGAAATCAAACTAAATAGATTAAGGAAAAAAGTGCAAGCTTTCTTTGAACATTTCTGTACTAAGCCAGTCATATGACTTGAAATTAAACAAAAGCCAAAACCACCAGTAAGATTAGTCAACTATGCAAATACCCAATGCCCAAGTTTCCATAAATATTTAGTAACAAATGTAATCATTCATTTGGGTGTTTTGATGATCCAATTCTCTTTCTTTTAAACCTAGTATCACAGCAAAACTACTCAGTACCAGATATAAATTTTTGATATCTTTTAAAAACTTCACAACAGCTTCTATTCTGTGATTGACACTGCAAATCCCTAGAACTAAAATGTTTTCTAAATAACATCATGGTACATTCAAGGGAAAAAAAAAACAAAAAAACAAGCAATGTTATAAGTAAAATTCTATAATCTATGTGATCATTACAACTTCTCAAGTCTCAAATTCTGAAGGTCTTTAATGATGAGTACAATTATGGTTCGTGCCATGGAGAGGTGCAGCCCCTCTTTCCTTGTGATGTTCTTGCTATTTCTGAGCCTGGCTCATAAAGTATCTTGTAGCTTCCTTCCAGACTTCTTGAAATTCTACTTAGCAGCCCTGACCCACCATAAAAGGAGGCAATCACTATTCATATGGAAAAGTTCTAGCTGATGAAATACCATGTAAGACCTGGAGAAAATGACCAAGTAACCAAATGTGGTGAAGAAACTTCTTATAGAGCTTTTCCATGATGTGCCGCTGCTGGCCCTGCCCCCAGGGCACACTGAGACAGCAACTGATACTTGGCATGCTGGTGCATGCTGTAATCCCAGAATTTGGGAGACTGAAGACAGGGGGATCACTAGGAGTCCAACTAAATAGAGAGACCCTGTAGATCCTTTCCTAAAGACAGGAAAGAAAGAAAGAAAGAAAGAAAGAAAGAAAGAAAGAAAGAAAGAAAGAAAGAAAGAAAGAAAGAAAGAAAGAAAGAAAGAAAGAAAGAAAGAAAGAAAGAAAGGAAAGAAGAAAGAGAAAGTAAGAAAGAAAGTAAATTTCCATTACTCATGATATGTCAACTTAAACAGATTAAGAATCACCTGGGGGTAGTGAGGACCCCTCTGGGCTTGCCATCTGGGTCACGGAGGAATGTCCTTGGCCCTATGTCTCACCACCTTCCCCTTCCACTCTGGCATGGGTCCCCTGCTCTGCTTCCTGTCCATGAATGAAGCGGCTTTGCCCCACCTTTCTCTTCCGCCACCATGCTTACGCGTTGGTGCCGCCAACCGTCAGTGTATGCCCAGAAACTGTAAGCAAAACTGGACCTTTCCCCTTTAAGTGGTGGGGGTGTGTGCCAGCAACAGGAAACATGGTGCACACGTGGGTACAGTGCCCTGCCAGAAATGCCTCAGCGGACACAGATCAGAGCCAAACTGCCCACCTGAACCTTGCTCACATCCCTAGACCAGAAAATTTTCAACAGAATGAAACCTGGCCCTGTTTTTATTTCATTCTGTTACACTTTGGGGTGCTTTATTATGCAGCAATAGATAGAACAGAACATAGGACTGAAGGTGTGTCTACTTTCGATTAGATCCCTAAATTGCCGAGAGGCATTTTGCATTTTACCCTAGGCATTTTACTTTCAGTCCAAGTAAGACAAGTAGAGAGACACCTGGCATTTAGAACCATGGAGTGGATTATAATTTGATAAACAAACATGTTTTTAAAAGAATTTTATTAGTTTGAACTGGGAGGAGAGAGAGATTACAAACTAATGAGAACTTTGAACCCTTCAATTTTGGAGGAAAGAAGGAAAGCTAAGAAATCTTTTAGGAATGATTTCTTATGGACAAAGAAAATTGACTCAGTGGTCAAAGGCAAGAGACTAGATGGAAGGGGAGAATGGGGCTCTCATCAAGGTTCCTCGCTGAGTGGCCACACATGCCCAGATGAACCTCATAATTGTTACTCACCAGTGACTGCTTCTTTGACTTCTGTTTCCCTGTTTTTGAACCCAAGTGTCTATTGTGGTTACATGGTGCTTATCCTACCATTATATTCTGATAGTTGGACAAGAGGAGAAGAAAATTTTTCTATTTGGTTCACAAGTCCTTGGATGGAAAGCCCTATGCTGAGGGAACTTCATCAGAGGAAATTATTCACATCTGGGCCTGATTTAGGAGATCAGATCCTCTGCTTCAAGCCCAAGTTGAAAAATAACAAGATGTGGAGGCTTTGGATTATTTTGTATTTGAGAGGAATGTAAGTAATTTGCAGCCAAAAGGCAAGCTATAATGGATTAAAGTTGTCCACAAATTCTTTGCTACCTCTCTCGTTGAATCTTGATTGGCCTTAGAGGCTTTCTAGGCCTAAAGAATACAAATGAGTGGTGTGTGGGAACCTCTGAGTTGAGATTATAAAGAGCCTTGCAGTGCCTATTGGAACCCATTGGAACCCCATTTTCTGACATCCCAAATTCAGGATTTCAAAGCCACCTCACTGCAAGAAGCATAAGTCATCTATAGAGTCCCTAGAGTATGAGGGTTGGCTGAGGCTACCACAAAGATGGTAAGGGTTGAAGAACAGGAACTCATGTTTCATTGTTCTGGAAGATAACACAGCAAAGCCTGATTGCCAGAGGTCCACAACCTACCCTGTAGGGCCTGCCTTCTGGCTTTCAAATAATACTTTCTGCTTGCATTTGCATCAGGTAGAGAGCAGAGAAAAAGATTGTACACCCCATGCTGTTCTATAGAGTACTAGTCCTTTCTACTGTACTATGACCTCTGGAGTTAGGATTTCAACATAGGAATTTAAGGGAGTCCTATTGAGGCCATAGCAACACAACAGCATGTAGAGAGAGGAAAGGTTGAAGAGCACTGAGACCGGATGTGTAGATTGACAAGTCTTACAAATGGATAAACAGATTGGGGCAGTCCTGACTTACACTACAGAAAGGCATCTGCAAACTCCAGATCTACATTACTGAAGAAACAAGAAGAAAGTGGAGACTAAAAACCACTAAACTTCAGTAGTTCATGACACATCAGTGCATAACTAACAAACATTGTGGTTTTTTTCTTCACTCTTCCCAAATTGAGTTCTTTCTCTTTTCAAATCTTTCCCAGGAGCTGAAGCTTTTAAGTTCCAGTATGACATAAATATATTTATGTCTATAATTGTCCTGCTGGTAGAATGTTTATTGTAAGTGGTACTTCTCTTCATATTAGATAGACAGTTATAGAACGTTTTACAACATGATGCACCTCATTATTTCATTCTTTCAAATTATATTGTAAGGGCTGGCAAGATCGCTCAGAAGACTAAGTATCTGCTTTGGCAAGCACAGGGATCAGTCTATCTTGCTCTATCAAGGCATGCTAATTATGTGAAGGGGAAGGTCATCTGCCTTTTTAGACCACAGATCTTTTGTCTAAGGGGAATAAACTTCAAGAGATTCTACCTGATAATCCACACCCAAACAGAATCTTCAGTCACACTTCATTTTAATAGTGAGACTGTGAACCTCAAATAGTAACCTGGTATTGAAACAAAATGAAATCTTTGAAGTAGTAATGGAAGGGTGAGTTGTTTTATGTTGCAGTAACCAGAGGACTGATAATTGCTGTTATATTTTCCAAAATCATTTCTGCTGTTCCAGAAATTGCTAACCTCCCTTCAAGAGATAAAATCCATTTCTAGTCCTTTTGAAATTGGCATGCTTTTGTGACTGCCTGACCAGACATAATATACTAGGAATGATATCTGTGTAACTTCTGAGATTAAGTCATCATAGATTAAGTCACTTTTCCATCATGAGGAAGACATGTAGAAGAAGAAAAGTTTCTTTCGGCTCACAGTGTCAGTGTTTTCACTCCATTGTAGGCTAACTCCAAGGTGGAAACCACATGTTGGAAGGACCTGGAAAAATTTGTAAATCATTCAGCTCTGCTATTTACTTTTGATTTTTGTAGTAGAGTAAGTTAAAATCAAATAGCAGTACCATGCTATAGCCTCAGTGCTGGATTATCTTGAAATCTGCCCCATCAGTTTAATTAGACTACTATCTTTGAATTCAGGCTCACATAAAGCTAGAACATTGACAAAGTTTTGACAAATATTTTGCTAGAACAAAATATGCGTTTTCAAAATTTTGATTTCTGATATTCTCACTCCCATCTGAAACCTCATGAGCCTGGCTTTTATTATACACATTCTTATCAACATTCTGGCTTCCTGAGCTATGACTAGATCCACACATTAAGTTCATCAAGCAACCTATGACTTCTCTATCCTACCTTTCCAAACTTCTCTAAACTTCACCCACAAACCAGTTGCAAAGGCTTCTGAACTGCACACTCAGATACAGTTATGGAAACACCACTTCTGGAACGGGTTTTATGACTTGGTCCTTTCCTACCACTAGGACACAATAGCTGACACATGCAACTTAAAAGGAGAGAGGCTTATTTTGGACAAGACTTCTTTTGATGGGTTCAGTCTGCAGTCAACTGGTTTCAAGGCCGTAGCTACATGCATAGTAGAAGGGCCAGGCAGAGGAAAGCTGCTCCTGTCATAGAAGTCAGGAAGCAAAGACAGAAGGAGGAACTCAGGGTAGAGAATACACCCTTCCAAGGCAGAGTCATATCCCCAGTGGTATTCCCCTTCCAACCGGGTCCCACCTCCAAATGAGACTTTCAAAGGATATTTTAGATCCTAATCATAGTACTCATAAAAGAGTTCTCTCTCTCTCCTCTCCTCTCCTCTCCTCTCCTCTCCTCTCCTCTCCTCTCCTCTTCTCTCTCTCTCTCTCTCTCTCTCTCTCTCTCTCTCTCTCTCTCTCTCTCTGTCTTCCAAAGCTGTTTACCCCTGGACCTACTCACTAAGTCATAAAGAAGCCTATGCCACACAGAGAAAGGTCATTTGTAGGTGTATGACAAAAGCATCATTCACATTCTCATCCAACAACCATCATTAACCATCCAACATGGAGACGAAAAAGGTTCAGATGATTCTGGCCTTCAGATGTCAAGCTGCTCTAGCGGGTATGTAGTGGCAGAAAGACAAATATCTTCAGTAAGCTCTGCTCAAATTGGAGACTTGAGAGCAAAATACATGCTGCCATTGTCTTAAGCCATTGAATTTTGGGAAATGACTGATTTAGTAGAACTCATTTTAAAAAACTATTTTCTTCCTTTCATTGCAACTATTCCTCTTACAACCTACACCTATAGTAATTATTGCTTACTTGGATAAAGAAATATTAACATTTTCTGTGAGGACTGCCTACCCTAGGAAACTGAGAGTCTCCTGCTAAGACGATCTTCTAATCCTTGCCAGACCTATAAAAGACTATTTCTATTTTTAAACACAAAATTATCCCTGTTTATTTACTAAACAGAACTTGATTAGAACATTAGAACTGAGACTCTGGGCCGGGCGTGGTGGCGCACGCCTGTAATCCCAGCACTCGGGAGGCTGAGGCAGGAGGATTGGTGCGAGTTCGAGACCAGCCTGGGCTACAAAAGTGAGCTCAAGGCCAGCCTGAGCTGCATAGTGAGACCCTGTCTCAAAAAGACAAAAAAAAAAAAAAAAAAAAAAAAAAAAACTGAGACTCTGAGTACCACAGCACAAGTTGGGTCTCATCTTGTATCCCAGTACATGTACCACAGAGCCTAGAATCACTCCACAATAGCAAACACATTCAGTCAATTTACACATTCACTGAGAGCTCCACCAAGTCTTGTTCTACCAGCTAATCATGCACCAGTAACAAATGAAAACGACATTCTCTTGCCCTACAGGGCCTTATACTCTTCTGGGGAAACCACATACATAGGAATGTGATACAGTGTATTAGAAGTGACAATGCTATTGAGAAAAATGGTGCAAGAAAGATAGGCAAGAGCACAGGGTGAGAGAAATCTTAAGGTGATATGAAAGCAAAGATACAAACAGTACTGCAAAAGAGTGACCCACATGGATCTTCAGAGGAGGGCCTTTCCCTGCAGACCAGGAAGAAGCGTGCTAGTGTTTGCAAGTGCATATGGTAAAATGCTATGTAGCTGGAGATAGCTCATAGAAAACAGAGACTAAATGGGAGGAACCAAGGACCTGATCTCCAAGTAGGTGAGGGTCACCTGTGGTGGCTCAGATTCAGTGACCTGACTACGAGGAGAGCGAACGCACTGCGTTTAGGCACAAAGAGAAGCTCAACTTGAATTTTAGTCCTAGTGCCCTAGAATTCTGCGCACTCAGGGAAGGCAGTATCTTAATCCAAACAGAGGACAAGGTGGTCAACATCCCCAAAATGAAAATATTGCCAAGAACTAAAATAATGCTGTGTGACATGCACTTTTTTTTTTTTTCCAGCCTATCACCTCTTCTCTCCAGGCCTTACTCTCAGGAAAATAAAAATGATTTTTAAAACACTCTTTTATTTCAAAATCATTTTCAGCTTACTGAAATACTGCAAGAATAGTGCAAATCAATTTTTGCTATATAATTTGAAAGTAAATTGATAAGACTACATACCTTCCAAATACATTTGTGTTTATTTCTCATTAACAAGGACATTCTCCTATCTAAGCACAATATTGTGACCAAAATTATGAGAACAACATTTGTACATAGCTACACAGAATTTTCAGATCTGATTAGAAAAAATATATATTTTCTGAGGACAGGCAATGTTCTTTCAGGTTCTACTGGGTATCATTCTTCTTCACTAGGCACTGCTCTGGCCACCATTCCAGGCAGCAGTAATACAACAGTGAACAAAGGTCCTTGTGATATAGGGGAAACTTCCAACTTGCTAGATGTCCAAAATGCCAAGTTCACGTTCTCTAAAATCAAAGAATGACTTCTAAGAGCAATGGAAGTTACAAATAGAAAAAGTTATTGAGAGAAAGATAGCGTCTGTCCTAGAAAAATAGAGGGGGCCCAGAAAGTAGGTTGTCTATCAATCCCACTTCCCTGGGATTTTTTATTGGGCCAAGTCACAAGGTGAGGTTGGTTCAAGGTGGGACAAAGCTAGAGTTAACTAATTAGCTAATAAGATTAACTATAGATAACTAGTTAACTAATAATGTTAACTATAGCTAACTAGTTAACTAATAAGTTTACAAGTGTCACCTCTTAGGTAATTTTAACCCAATGGGAAATCCTAAGTGGGTATAGGCTAAGACAAAACTATGGTGAATCAGTAAGATTTTAAGTATAGTCCTGTAGAAAATACTGATTATACATGAGGGCGAAATTGGAAAAGCAAGTCACATAGCAAGCACAGAAGGGAAGGACAGTGATTTTCCTGGAAGGGATGGGTTAAGGAGGCTTGGTTCTCTACAAGGTGGCTGATGCCTATTTAGAATATCAGTCGCTGCTGATCATCCTCAAGGCAAGTATCTGCAACTAGTTCCTCCTTTTCTTGAAGCCTGGCCTTCAGTGAAGGAGCCTCCAGCACAGTTGTCTTCTGCACTGACCTTTCCAGTGTCCAACCCTCCTGCCTTGGTCGAGTTTGTGTCGCAGTGGATAGAAGAAGAAGATAATTTTTTTTTTTTTCAATTTGAAGACATAGTAAGAAAACTACATTATACACTGCAACTATATAGATAAATGCCATGGAGAGAAAGTAGAACTGAACAAAGACATCAGGATGGGAGAGAGACAAATGCAGTTTAAAGAGGAATATCCAGTGTTACCTCACTGAGAGTGCAACATGACAGCAGATTTGGAACAAGGCACCGCACTGTGTCTAGAATGTTCTAGGCAGGTTTAAGAAAAATGAAGCAAAGGGAAGGTTACTCATGAGAGAGATCAGGGTAACAAAGGCCATCAGGTCTTCTTCAGGACTTGCCTGTTGGGAACCACAGATTACAAAGTGTGGCTAGGGTCTGTTCAAGGCCATGCTTGTCTTGCTTTTGGGCCAGTTAGAATGCAGAAGTGCATGCTTTGTCCTACCTGAGGCTGAAGACTCGGTGGTCTTTGAGGCCAAGGAGCTCATAGGACAGTATGAGATCTACTGAGAAAAATATAGGCAGGGCAGTACCCAGGTATGGGAAGGATGTACCTTGGTTCTTTTATGACGTTAAACTTGCGTCTACATCTACTACTTCCTCACCCTGCACTTCTCATCCTGTGGGAAAATAAAGGTGGGGCAGCCAAAGAGGGCCTTGTCTTTGCCCATCCTGAGGCAGTGATCTCCCAGCACCCTCTTTCCTAATATTGTCTCCGTCTTTATTTCATCCTTTTGTATACTCTTCATACAGGTATCAGTGAATCTTGACCAGGTCCTCAGCATTTGTTTTTGCTTCAAAGTGGAATCAGGAGCCACTGTACAATTTTCAGCCAAGGCATGACATACGCCAAAGTTGGAATCACTGGCTGCAAAGCTGAGGGGCTTGCTAGAGGGGGAAGCCATGCTGGGTGGAGGAGGCCCAGTTAGAGGTGATTACCGTTAACTGGGTAGGAGACTAACAGCCATGGGTGAGAGCAAAGGAACTCGTCTCTATGTTCTAAAGAATCCGAAGGAATGTACTTATCTGGGAGAGGGAGGAGTTGTGAGTGACAGAGGCCTGTGGGACAGTGCCAAAAGGCAGCACAGAAAGCCCAGGAAGGACAGCTGCCACCGTGAAAGTGGGCCAAGTGGAACATGGCATGTGCGGCTGTCCACTGAAGCACGCATAGGCAAAGCACAGGCATGGAGCACCCAGCTCCAGAACCTCGTGAAGCAGCAACTAAGCCAACACACGCAGTCTCTGTGGTTTTAGCCCACCTCGCTGGCTGCTGAAACTAATTATATACTTCAGAAGAGCTGCTGTGATGCTCCTTATCCTGAATTTTCTATCAGGATTTCAGGTTCCCCATGGCAAAACCGTAAAATTTATTATGTTTACTTTTGTGTTTCATACTTTAGACCTTTAATTAGACAAAACACTGAAAATATAAAGAAAAGAAAAATTAATGATCAGGGCAAATTAAAAAACAGAAATGAAAGCCTTCAAAATAAATATCAGTCTTCTTAGGAGAAGCTTTTGCTAGTCTGGCTTCTGAATTTCATTTGATTGTGTTTTTTCTTTAACCTTTAAAAGATTCAATAACATTATTGTCTTAATATATCAAGATCTGCCCACATATTTATACATTAAGAATCAACATTTAGAAAATATTTCCATTTAATTTCCATTTTTAATAAGGTGAAGTTTCATTATGTGGACATGAATGAGAAGATCTTCCAAGATGGCACATTCCTGTGACCCAAAGCTATACCATGCTAACCCGCACCCAGCCAGAGGCAGAGTCAGGCCCTCACCCTGCACCTCCAAATACCTACAATTAAATAAAGTCAGGAAGCCAGCAAAGAAGTCTAGACTACACTTACTTGACTGATTTCTTTTCTCCACTGAGGGAGCTGATACTTTTTTCTCATATTTCTTAACACTGCCTGAGACTAAATGTTTGAATGTTCCAAAGTACCTCTTTTGACAGAGGAAAATTTCAAGAATATCTTCCAAGGTTTGGTAATCTCATTTAAATGAAATGCACTATATGTGAAAGGGGAATATGACTAAGTCACTTTATTTCCATCTTCAGAAATAACATTCTCGGACCAACCTGACAACTTAGTGGGCTAAAGTACCTGCTTAGGCAGAGCGCAGTGGCAGAGGTTGGATCCTCAGCTTGCTGTGCCAGCCCCACCTATGGGGTGCACTGAGATAGCAACTGAGACTGGGTGTGGTGGTGCACACCTGCAATCCCAGTGCTTGGGCAGCTGAAAACACGAGGATCACTGAGTCCAATCTATGTAGTGAGACCCTGTAGACCCTGTAGACCCTATACCAAATACATTAAAAAAAAGAAAGAAAGAACGTTCTACAAGCAGGAATGTGCTCCCTCTGTACCCACTCAGTTGTGCAGTCTATGGTACCATTCCTTTCAGGGCTGTCACTTGACAACTCTCCTACCTGTGTCTTCCTGATGTCCTGCTCTCCAATAGCAGGGTTAGTTCAACCTCTCGCTTTCTGTATCTATCCTTTCCCCTTCATCCTGCCTGCCAAATAATTCTTCGGACCACAACTTTCTCAGTAGGTCACTACCGTGCTTTGAAATCTTGCATAATACCCCAGGGCCTACATAATTAAGCTCAAAAGCTTTACATAACTGCCCCCTGGTGGCCACCTGCTGACTGTCTGTGCTGGATTATAGACATGATTTATGCTTCAAAGAGTTTTACATCCAAGATCGAACACTTTTCACATCCTAGGAGGTATCAAAGGTGGGACAGACAGAGAGGAGCCTTTACTTGCCTAGATGTAACAAAAAATGTCAGAAGGTAAAATAACCTTTGGCTCTCAAGAAGACATTAATCTCCACAGGGCTCTTTCAGAAAAACCTCTGCGTAGTGAGGAATACTGCTCTCTGTTGCTTCGACCTTTGATTGCTACACCAACAGTGAAGTTTTCCGCACAAAGTACGAGTAAGAAAATTCCCTGATTTACAATCTAATGGGTCCCTTGCCCTTATTTGCTAAATATCTTACAAATATTAAGATTACCTTACAAATATTAAGAATACAAAACAAATATTGAATGTCAGTTCTTAAAAGTTCCTTCAGGGGATACTTTTCTTTTGTAGCCTAGACAAGTTCACATGTCTCAAAATATAAGCATAGAAAGATTTTAACGTGGAATTTTTTTGGTCTCAGTTTCAGCTGAGGTCTTAATACAAGGAAATACCAGTTATTTTGACATTGAAACATATAAAATGATCCTATATTATTTGTGCATAATCACCCAAGGAAATAGTTCACTATCTGGTTGCAAAATTGATCCGCTCAAACCTACTATGAGATAGTAAATGAAGTCAGAAATGAAAGAATTTCCTTAGGGAACATTGTAACTATACTAAGTCTCCTCCCACCCCTGTTTTAAAACGTAGAATAGGAATGTGGTGTCTTGCCTCTAACTTCAAGCCTAATTATAAAGACTCTGAAAAGACGATTCAAAGAGATTGACATGTGTCTCCCGAAGTTAACAAAATAGACTGTGACTGATTCCTACCTGAATAGTCTAAAGCACAATGGCCTGGGAGGAGTTGGAGTATAAATGAATTTGCAAAAAGTATCATTCTTATAGACAGACAGTCTCAGAGGTGTACTTCTCTCACAGTAAATTTTGGTCACAAGCAAGAAGTAAAAGATAAGTTATTTTAAATTCTGTCTTGGAAAGTCTGTGAAGGGGACAAAGGAATGTCAACAGAAAGAGTCTAAAGGGGCCAGTGGGATTCTCAGAAACTGATAAACAAGTTCTACACGATCACAAAGCAGATGCACTCTATCCATTAGTCAGTTTTGCAGTGCTAGGAAATGTGTTATTTGGATCACCACTCCAGTGGAGTTAGTACATGGCAGCCTGTTTCAAAACAGGAGCATCATGGGAAACAATTATGGTAGAGTAAAGCTCTTGGCCATGCTGGAAGAGAAGCAGAGCAGATGAACAGGTCAGAGAAGAAGGGGCCAGAGAGCTAATGTACCATGTAAGATCACACTACAAGGGTTTTATAAAAACAAAAGTGAACTTTCATCAAGTCAGAGACATCAAAGAATATCTCTTCTCCTCTGCTGCCTCTCCTGTTTCCTTTCCTTTAGCTCTATAGAAATTGTAACTGTGACAGGGCAGTAAAGGAATTAGGCATTGAAATAGAAAAAGTAACCAGGCCTTTATTCCCACCAATTTGACTATAGCTAGTCTTGAATTTAGGTGGTTGGTGAAGGGTTTGTATTATTGTAAGTGATCAAAGCTTGTGAGTCTGCTTTACATTTTATCTTGTTTATCATTAACAAGAGAATAACATTCCAATTGCAAGAAATATTAGTGTCAATTTTCTTAAAATTTCACTGTCCACGCTCATGAATGGAAAATGCTTATGGTAAAACATTGTTTATTTAATTTAGTAAAAATTTTGTGTTTCAAAAATTTCTTGTTATTCCATTTGAATAAAATCTACTCTTTTAAGAGTAAGCATCTTCTAGTTGCTTATCAAACTATAGTTCCAGATATTTCATACAACATAAAATTAAGGGTAATATGCTACTCAACTAAAAAAGTAATTTTGGTATATTTCAGTTATCAAAGGCTTATGAAATGAATTCAAGGGCTGAAAAGATAAGGTTCTTTTATCAGCATTTTTGAATAGCAGGGATTTTCCTACCCTGAATGTATCTCTACATGAAAACCCAAAACATGCTCAGTTTATCCAGACTTGAAGAAAATTCTCCTTGTGTCTGGAAATAAAATCCTTGGATACTGCATCACTGCCATTTTCAATCCTTAGTTAATGTGGAATGGATCTTGTCCTTATAGCAGTCTAACACAGTTTGTTATGAGCTATGGCAGATTCCATGTCTTTGTATTCCAGTTGTAAGAAAGCCTTCACTATTGTATCAAAAGTGCCCTCCTGACACTCATGCTGAGAAGGCCATGAGAGGGTCAGTGACAATTCCCTGTGCACCTAGAGTTGCTATAATATCTAGCAAGCATCTACAGAATGGGGAAGTTGAAGTGGCATACAGTGAGATGGGAGAGTGGGTATTAGAGATAATTCTGCATAGCACTTTAGGGTTCACTTGATACCTGTGAATCTAACTTAACAAATGAAAGATAAAATTACTTCATATTAAAACATAAATGTGTTTTGTCAGCTATGAGCATTGCATTATAAGGAATTCATGCAACATTTTTGTATGAAGCGGTATCTCCAAGAGATGGAAATTTTTTTTTACAACCAAAGATATATGAATTGTTGATTGTCTCAGGCCTGAGTATAAATGAATAAATAATCTAGCTAAAATACAATTCCAACCAAGATATAGCTAGATATAATGATAGGTAGATAAAACATGGCCTCATTATAAAAGGTATCAACATCTACTTTTGTCACCTAATCATAACAGACCGAAGGGATTATTACATACCTTAATAATAATAACAAAAGCAGCAACATATTAAAATGTCATGTTTCAAATTTTGGATAGCAGGCAATGCAGGGCGTAACTTTGAATGAAGATAAACATAATGCGCTCCATACATGGCCCAGCTGACTCTTGTCTCAAAACTCGAGGGTTTTCAGTATAGCAGAGCAAAATAAACAGAGCCAATAGTCTCCCTGAGCCAGACAGTTAGATAGCAGAAGGCCACAGCAGCAAGAGTTAGCGGTGTCCTGTCCTATAGAGGGGAGAGATACTTGGAGATGAACCAAACTCAAAAGGCCTCCAGAGCACCACCTGGATTCTCAGAGAAATAATCAGCGTGGAAAAAAACTAAGTTCAGAGGTGGAACCACCTGAAAGGAGCAAGAGAATTAACCCTGGAGTTCATACAGGGCTAGGAATAGTTTCAGTTGTCACCAGGCAAAGTAGAAGCCCTCATATTACAAGGAGAGTGTCCTCAGATAGGTAGTCTCTTAGTAGTAGTGTCAAAAATCAAGCATAGTTAGGTGCTACTCCAGACTTGCCTAACAGTGCCTTTCTCAAAAGGCTTAGATTGATATTCAAAGCATACCTGAGAACAAAGTCCAAAATTATTTAAATACCAGGGAAGCAAAATCCAACACCCAACATTGTAAGATTCATATTTGGCTTATAATCAAAACATATCAGGCATGAAAGAAGCTAGACTATACAACCTATAACAGGAAAACTTAATATAAAAAGTCCTAAATATCATCTGAGATAATTTGTATTCATTTCTGGAGAGAGAAAGAGTAGAGTACAGGGAAGGAAAATAAAGGATTTTAATGAAATATACAAAAAAGTAGGACTCCATCCCAAAGTTTAGGCAGAACTCTAGAAATGAGGTAATGATGTCTGTTTAAGAGCTACTGTTCTCTCAGATCATGAAATCTGTTTTAAATGTATGAACCATACAGTCTTATAATTGTTTGCATATGGAACGCTAGGAAAAAGAAGTTTAAAGGGTCCATTGTTTTTTTTAATTAATGTAACTTGGAAGAGAATGTTATCATAAACCAACAAAGGAAAAGTAGAGGATGATAAGATCAGCCTTCGATATGTGGAATGTGAGGTCACTGTGGGGCATTTCCAGGACAGGATGGGCTGGAGGAGACCAAGACAGCAGAACGAAGCAAACTGCTTGATGCATAACCTATGCCACCAGCTCTCGGTTACCTCCTGAGAATCAGGAACTGCAAGGCATGTGACTTTGTTGCTATACTATATGTTGCTTACTTGTCTAAGTTAAAACCAAAACTGGAATGTTATTTGACAGCACAACTTCATGGAAACACTAGACTTGTTTGTAGATAACTCATTGCACAATGGATTCTAGATGAATCAGACTTCTGACTTACATCCTTCTCAGAGGCCTTTGGAACCTCCCAATGATTCCATTCCTCTGCTCCACAGCCTGTCTGCTGGTTTCCTTGAATAGCTCTGAACCCACTGTGTGCATTCTTTGTCCAACAGCATCAGGCAGGCCCACCCTGTTGGGGCCTCAAGGCCCACTTCCTTCTCAATCTGTGTCATGGTCATCATTTTCATTAAGTTTGTAACCTCCAGAGGTGCATACCTAGGTCTAAGCTTGTGCCCCAGAACTTAGCAAAGTGAATGCTAAGCCAGTACATATTCTCCGGACCTCTGTTTGATTAGCTCCATTAAACTTCCACCCAACTTCAGCTGATGAGTAGGTTCATAAGACTTAGTACCATCCCTTTCCCCAAAATGTCAAGCATGGTTTGCCTTATTATTTGTGCTCAATTTAATATATGTTATAAGTGTGGGGAAGACTTAGGATCTCCAAGCCTTAATTTTCCCTTCACAATATTTCCTATGGAAAGTACTGCATTGTCATTGAGGAGTTATATATCTAGGATCAGAGTAGAGTAGATTCTACTTGTTTCTGTTAGTTTCCACTGTAATTCTGGATAATATGTTCATGCATATTTAAAATGTTATTTGGACAATGGATCTATAAGTTCCAACAAATTCAGAAGTATCATACACACACCCAAACATTAAGAAATCATGTGAGACAAATAGTTTCATTGCAAACCTTCATTCCTGGATTCACTAACTTATTTGTAATACCGCATAAGTAGAGAAGCAAAAGGCTTTTTGGGGAGAAAAGACAAAATCAAGATGTATAAGACATGGTCCTGAGTAGTTCATGTCACTCTGAGGTTAAAAACCCCCACACACTAAGCTCCATAAAGCTGGGCAAAGTCCTCCACCCCAAGTTCCAGTTCTGTTTTCTTTTTCAGGCAAGTGCTTATTTTACTGAGCTGTCACCCCAACCCCTCTCTTTTTTTCAATGCACTAATAAAATATGACATTATCTCACCTGCTTCCATTTTGTCTAGCAATTATAGCCTGTCTCTCCCACCAGAGTATCAGTCTTAGTCACTGCTAAGTGTTCAGAAGTAGGACAGTGCCTGGCTCATGAAAGGAAGTCAAGAAAAATATGATGCATCTGTAAGTGAATGAATAGAAAAGGAAAAGAAAGATGAGATGGACTATAAAAACGGACCAGATACTGGCCATAGACTTTGCTGTACAGCACCAGGAAAACCAAAACAAAATCAAATTTCCTGCTCTTCTTTTCTGACATCCATTTGTTCCTCTTCCTGAAACTATCCTGAGAGAAGCCACTGGAACTGTGACCCTCCTTCTCATCTGTGGGGCTCTCTACCTCCACCTCATGTGTTTTTTTCTGTTTCCTTCCTTTGTTTTCCTCCTTTGTTGCCTAGTTTGCTGCTTGTGTTTATGCATTCTTCTCTGCACTAGAGGAGATGCTGGAAACTTCGCTCTTCTCCCAGGCAGGCCCTAGAATCTCTATATGTACTCACAACCTGAAATTAGCAGTGCAGCCTCAACAGGTACATATCAGCTCAACAGAAGGTGGACCAGAGGGCCCTGGAGTTGGCCAGAAAGCCTTCACTGCAGCCATATGACTTGAGCTGCTGCTTCCGGGATTAGGTTGCTAGGAGTTCGCGTCATGTGCTGTTCCAGGAGGGAACTTCAGGCAGCACAGATCAGCATTTGTAACACTCCTTAGCTCACATACCAAACCGTTCGAAAAGGGAATTGGAGCTACTGTTTAAACAGGCCCAGAAGGATCCTCTGCACTATGGGCCTATTCACACTTTCGTTCACATAAAACTGAACTCTAAATTCTCCAAGCAAACTGCATCACCTCTCAAACACGTATTCCTTCAGCAAATCATGGCATATTCCCTGATTTATGAAATCTTTAGAAGGTGCTAAGGGGCCTGGAGGAAGATATTCCATTGCAAGGTTCTCAGCATCTCCCAGCTCTAGGGCTCTGTAATCACAGGAATACTCATGTTTGACTTTTGACTAGGACTTTCCATGCATGGTACCCAGAAATACGTCACACTGACTATCTTATACGAATTCTTACTGGAATTCTGAATTTTCAAAATATTTCTGAAAGTCCCCTTGCTCCTCTATAACATCTGCCCAGGTTCAACTCCCAAAGTGCTCACTGATGTGAACCTTGATCCTCGAGGCACCTGAACCATTAGAGCCACATTACATTAAAGTAATCCTCCCTCTGCTGTCTGCAGGTTTGTATCTGTGGACCCAGTAGACCACATATGGAAAACATTAGAAAATGAAAAAATATACCTATACTGAAGCTACACATTGCTTTCTTATTCTCTAAACACACTATAACTCTTTGCATGGCTTTCCATTGCACAGGTGGATGTAATCTACAGATGATATAAAGTATGCAGGAGAATGTATGCAGGTTACATGCACGCGCTTTATCAGTTTATGGAGTCTCGAGCATTCCAAGCTTTGGTGTACTGTGGGGTGCAGGAGCCCAGTCCCTGTGAATACCAAAGGACATCTGTATTTCTAATGGAACATGTTGTAAACTGCAATACATTTCCTGGATGGGTAACACCTCCTAAGTCTATAGAGTACTTGGTCAGATCTAGGATAACCTTATTAAAAGTAAATATCAATGAATTAAACAAAGGAAGACAAAGTAAATAAAGTTAGACTTGTACTGGGAGAAGGAAATAAAAAGAATAAAGTTCCAGACCATGTAAAGTGGAAACACGGAGCTGCTGGCACCAAGCAGCTATGTGACATCCCTGAAAGCTCCAAGGTGACCAACCAAGGGGAAAGTGAGGTCCCTGATCGAGGCTGAACCTCCTGACCACATGTAAAGGTAGAGCTGCCCTGGCCACTCGGAGCATCTGCTTGAAAAATAGTGGAGCTGGAAACCTCCTTACATCTCATTGTTCTGAGTGAAGCTTTCAGGAAATGAATCAGTTTTTATCATAAGACAAGACTGAATGAAAGTGAATTCTGCTTCTTATTCATCTTATAAAGCTCTGCAGGTTGTAGAGCAGAGACTATGGCAGCAATGCCCATTCTGAAATGATGTCCAGTAAAGACTCTTATACACATGCTCTCTCTGCCCTCTCCAACCCTCTCTTCCTTCCTACTGGAAGTAGGAGGCATCTTCAAAACATATAGGTTCAGGTCTATTTGTCCCCGCTGAGGTGGTCTCAGCCTAGTCCCTCAAGCTGCCTGCACCCCAGGGTCCCCTGGATCCCTCCCTTTCCAGCCTTTGAGACAGCAGCAGCTGGGTCCCGTCTGATACCTCCCTGGTACCAGTTGTCTTCTACTGGCAGTGGGGCCGATCACTCTGAGCCTTTTTACCCTCACAAAGATGGGCACTTTATTTATTTGTTTTATTTATTTTTTTATTTATTTATCTATCATTGGTGTATTTGGTACAGGGTTTCACTGTGCAGATCTGACTCATGATGATTCTCCTGTTTTCAGCCTTCCCAGCCCTGGGAGTACAGACATGCATCACCACACCCAAGACTCTGTCTTTGTGCTTCCCAAAGCAGGTGGTTTGTTTACTGAGCTACCTTACCACCATGGGCACTTTAAAACAAGTTTGTCACTCTTCAAATATGTCTCTTACATAGACTGTTTCCCTCATGTTGTCTGTACCTCTCTCAATTTAATAAAGCAGACCCATTCTTTGGAAGATTTATTAAAGTGATTACTTCTATACCCAATGACCCTCATTTATAGCTGTCTCCACCATAAATACAAAACATTCCTAACTTTTGTGTTTTCATTCCACATTGCATGCCCTAACTATTAGCATCTTCTGTTGAAAAAATGAATCTTGGTTTTCCTCTCCAGGCTTCCTATTAATTTTATGCTTTTAAAATTTCATGAAAAGATAAAAAATTCAACTTTCTTCTAGAACTGGATATTTTCAGTCCAGTTGCTTGCTTCACACAGGCAATCCAGAATAACAAAAAAAAAAAAAAAAATGTGTCTGGCTCTCTTTCAAAAGAAATATCACCTCCCCCTTCCTGTGGCTGCTGGTTGCTCAAATCAAGCATTGATCCCCAGAGGTCTATGAAGATCCGATACCTCAGTTACTTATTTTACAGCTGAAGGGAAGGAATCTCTCTAAATTAACCAGCACTAGCTGCTAAGCTTAGATAAAGTACTATCGTTCCTTTATTATGGTCATTCTCTAGAGGACTGAAGCCATTCACCTCCCCCCAGCACTGTCATGTGTTTGCTTGAATACAGAAGCCAATAGAGTAACTCCTGCGGACAAAAACCTTTTTTTCCTTCCTCTTTAAATCAGCATCCTTCCTTCTCTTCCTGTGTTGTATTTAGCTTAAACTTTCACTTTCTTTAAAACCATCCAATTGAATGTGCCATGACGTGTGGTGGAAGGTGCATTCAGCTAAGTCAGAGCACCTGTGTTCTATTCCAGATGAGGCCTCTAATTTCCCAATTTTTCTACTTCGTTGGTGCATAGTTTCTTCATTTGTAAAATTAGCAAGTCAAGCTATGTGATTCCTACCTCCATTCATACATTCACGAATAATAACTTAATTATTTATTCACTGAGTATTTAATTTTATTAAGAAGCACGCACAGAGCTAGGCACAAGATAGATATAAAATGCCATGAAGTCATTGTGCATGAGAGAGGTATATAAATGAGAATTTACAAGGAAGCACTTGAGGAATACGATGTAGGAAGTCTCAACTGTTCCTGGGAAGGGATGGAGGCATACAGCTAGTACCGTGGGAGTGGTGACACCTGGATGGTGGTTCATGTGAATTCAGAACTTCAGTAATCCAACAGGTCAAGATAAGCCACTGCGAGTATTCACTGCGGAGGAGTCGGGGCACAAATTGGAGGAAGAGGATGTGCCACAAAATAATATACTAATCCCATTGGCCTGTCCAAAGGTGGATGTACAAAATGGAATGGCTTGGACTATGGAGAAATTTGGATTAACTGCAGCTCAGTACTACAGCGTTCATCTAGATACGTAAAGCCTCATGCACTTATGGGGGGGATTTTGAGGGGTTACTGGATCATCCTCAAGCCAGCTCTGAGACATGGCCTAGAAGACTCTGTCTCCCTCCTCACACTCTCTGCAGCCCACCACCACACCACGAGCTGCTTCTCCTCTTCCATGCCACCAAACTGCATGGAAGCCAGCCAACTATGGACTCAAACATCCACAAACTGTGAGCCAAAGAAGCCTTTCTTCCTTACAGTTGTGGGTGTCAGGAGTTGTGCCTCTTCAAGGCAAAGCAATTGCAGTCATGATGGCAGCAGTGTGTGGGAGGTGATCTGGAGGTAAAAAGATCATCTGTAATTTCGCTCCAAGAGCCTAAGCAAGAGTGAGGAAGGACCCAAAATATGGACTAGGAGTGCTGGGGTGCTGCAGAGGTACCACACTGAGAGACACTGTTGAGGTGTAACTGACCATTAAATATGGATGGAGACTCAAAGAAAGAAACTGAGAAACTATTAACTTGACACTTGCACCAGCATGGCACATGCAGTAAAAGGAGCAGCTCTGCTCAGAGGCAAACTACAATGTTTAGCTGGGGACATGCAGCGTTATAAGGTATCCTTAGAACATGTACATAGGAATATCTAGGAGTCAGTCAAACCATGAAGCCTGGAGCATGCTTAGTAGGTCAAGACTTGGAGGTTAATATGGACATCAGGCACAGTCCAGGGAGGCCAACTGAAGATCTGAAGAGGTCATGTTATGATGCTACCCGTGCAGAACAAGAATGAAAGAAGGTCAGAAATGAATGCAAATACAACTTTTGCATCATTTTAGGAGACATTTGAAAATCTAACTACAGTTATGGACCATCTCTCTGGAAAATAATTTAAGGGATTCCCTGACTCCACAGTTCAAGGATCCCAAAGCAAGGAGAAGGAAGAAAACAACACGACCTTTCCCATTTAAAGCCATAATCATTCCAAGAATACTAAAAGCCAATAAACAAGACTCTAAATTTTTTTTTCCTGCTATTATGGAGAAAATTTACTCTTGGCAAAGAGGAAATTTTAGTTAAGAGCTCCACTGATTTGTACACAACTCTCTGAAGCACTAGGTTGCCTAGTCAGACACTTATTTCAAGTAGTATCAAAAGCAAAATTTCTGGAAAGAGAGATTCTGGCATTGGCTCTTGGAGCTGGCTGTCATGGGCCAGACAGGCCATCTGCCCACGTCTGGGACCAGAGCCTTGCCTTATCATAGACCGATTCTGCCTGTGCCTCTGTTCTTCCTCCTGACCCACTTTGTTTCCTGTCCAAGTCCTTTCCTCTTTATATAATGTCACCTTGACCTTCTAGTCCAGGAAAGAAATCCACAAGCTGCGTCTCTCTAGGCTGAGCCCTGTTTTCTTTGTTTGGCCCCACCCCATCTCTCCGAGGTGCAGGGTCACAAGGTCAAATGCTCTCTGAAGTTCAGTGTGTTCAAAGGAAGCAGCAGCACCTCCATGTCCAACAGGATTCAGAAGCAGACAGATGACTGGGAAAAGCCTGACAGACATTGTTTTTTCTAATCTAAATTATGGACTTTATGAAAGTTAGAAATGAATTACAAGAAGGCCATCCTTTTCAAAGCACTAATGGGAAGTGATAGAGGCTCATATCCCATCTTAGCACCCCTCCTTAACACTAAGCAATCCCACCTGGAAGGAAAAGATACACTAGCACCTCGCTTTGCCATCTTCTCTGCAGACTCAGATTTCATCAGTTATACCTGATACTGAATAGGGCTCCACCTTCCCCCACACGAGCCTGCACCCTTGAAGTAAATGACACTGGAGCCCAAGACTTCATTATCCCTGAGAATATTGTTCACATTGGAGGAGCTCTGGTCCTCATCTTAAGCATCATCTCCTGGCTCCAGAGGGCAATATGGTCAATGCTCAGCCTCATAGGAAAGGTTGTTGCATTGGCTTTCCTGATGGGAACTCAGCTTTCATCATTGCTTGGGACCTCACTGTTGCTGAGGATGGCTGTGGTACTTTTGTGCTGAGCTCTGATGCTTACCTTGAGCCTTTCTTTCTGGCTCCAGTTCAGCCTGCCAGCCCAGATTATTCATCCCACTAGCATAGACTTCCTAGCTTCCACCACTGAACTGTGGGCCTTTCGAGCATAGACCTGAAAAACAGGCCTGCGTGAGACATTGCCATGGGCACTGGGCCTCCAGCTGGGCTTGTGGGAGGCACTGCCATAAGCTCTAGGTTATCAACTGCACTCAGGCAGAACATTAGGATCCAGGCCCTTAGCTAGATTCTTTGGTCTTTAGTGTGTTGGTGGATTTCCTACACTCTATGTATATGATGCTTTGGGTGATTATAAAATAATATTATAATATGTGCCCTGTATTATATTGTTCCCTTTGGGGCAAAGGCCCCAGATCATAACTCAAAGTTTGTAACAAAAACATAATATTGTCGCCTACATTATCACAAACTCAGTTATCTTCTACAGAATGGTGCAAGAATTGGGCTCATGAAGTGAGGTATCATTGTACTCTGGACTGTGAATATGTTCTGTAAGTCTCTAGAAAACGGTCCAGTGACAGACATGCCTTGGGTAAGGAATTTTAACGTTAAACTGGAAGAAATTTTCTCCATTTGTTCTCAAGTTCCCTTTTTCAGTTTGCAAAAGCAGGCAGAGGTGGAAACCTCTCATACAATGAGTTTTCTAAGGCAGAGGATGTCTGGATGTTCCCCAAAGCTTCATTTGGTCTAGAGAGGCAAGATTTTCAGAGACAGCTGAATCATTTCATACACTGAATAGTAAAAAAGCCTTGCTCGTAAGTTGCAAAGTCAGGTCCTGAATTCACATTTTCTGATATCAAGCTTATATATGCTTTTTTAAAAATTGGAGCAAGGTGCTTTTTGACGACTTTTCCTGTGTTCAGCTACATCTCCTTAATTACACAAATGCTAAAACAAAACATCAGTAGCCAATACGGAAAAAGAAAGATGTGAGAAAAACACTATGGAAAATTACTTCTGTCCTAACCAGTCAAAGCATAAATTCACATTGCAAATAGTCTGCTCCCTCTTATTGCTTTGGGCTTGCTTTACCTGGATCCTCCATCCTGTGGTATTCAGGATGCTGCAAGCCTTTGGCCAGAGCCTTGTCCCATCCAGAGTGAACCATGGTGACAAAACTATGTGCTGTCCTACCCATGTCGCACTTCGCTAGACCATTCCCCACTTCGAGCACACCTGAGTCTTTCAGAAAACACACTACACTGCATTATCAGGATTACAGGCACATCCCAGGCATGAACCTTTTTCAATGTCTACATTTCTTAAAATTCAAACTGTTTAATGTTTGTCCCTGACAATTATAATCTGGATATTGACTGGTAAGTAGGATACATACATGTCAGGTGTATCTGTAACCTATCCAAAGAAAATAGTGAGATACACTAAAGGTCCATTTTTCCCAAAGGTAACTGAGACTTGATTTTTAAACTAACTGAAATTTCTGTGGAGCCATTAGGAAATAATAATAATAATAATAATAATTATTATTATTATTATTATTATTATTATTATTATTATTATTATTATTGGTGGAACCAGGGATTGAACTCAGGCTCTTGCACTTGCCAGGCAAGCACTTATTCTACTGAGCTATGTCCCCAACCCCTCATGAGCTCATCTTTATCCTCTGGACAAACACTGAGAATTGTAAAATGAATAAACAAAATGTTCCTACATTCCACACATAGATTCCATACATATACAACCATGAGAGCCATGAAATAATATTCAGCAGTAAAAATAATCTGCTGCCATTTTCTGTCCCACAGATAAATGTCAAAAGCAAAGCACTATCAAAAAAGAGGTGCACATAGGATGACAGATTTTATGGTTCCATGTAGATGAAATGTCCAAATCAGAGGAACTTCTGGAAATAAAAGCCGATCAGGGGTTCCCTCCAGCATAAGTGGCAGTCCTTGCTGCAGCACTGTCCTGCAGCTAGCCTGTGACACCATGTGCCAGAGCCTATTTTTATTGCTGAATATTTTGCCCAGATCAGTCTGCCTTCCAACGCTACCATAGCACTTCAAGGAAAACTTCCTTTTAGTGTTTGTCATAGCATACTGTCCTCTCTCCCTAGCTTACAGTCCTCAAAAGCACGTGGATATCATATTCACTGTCCTTTCCACTGTCCCAGCACACACCTTTTTCCTTGCAGAGTTCACAGGTAGACTCTGGGATGAATGAATCTAACAAAGCAAGCAAAGCAATCTAACATGCAAGTTTTTATAAATAAAATAATTATACAGCAGAATGAATGCATGAGCACAACTACATGACTAGGAAGACACTTTAGGGAAAGAATTCTCTTGCTGGACTATTTTGAGCAGACTGTATCCTCAATGCCCACGCATTTTTTTCTGTAAGTAGGTGTTTGTGTTAGTGTACAATATACCACTGCAGACTCATAGCACCCAAAAGAGTCCCGTTATGACAAAGAAGTTCTCCAGTGGATATCATGGCAGAAAAATACCAAAGCATCCCTCACTAACACTCATACCAACTTCAGCCTGAAAGTTACATTATGCCAAATCTAAGCATAGAACTTGTCCTGTGTGGTGTTTTTTTATCCTTATTGTTCTTCTTATCTGTAGTTATTGCCACTGATTTTGCAAATGAGTGATGTCTAGTGATGTCCGTCATCTTTCTTTAAAAATTAAAGATACCAGGCACCAGCTTAAGCAAGCTTAAGCAACCACAGGGACCATGGTTCGATCCCTATCACCACATGCTGCGCCAGCCCCACCCTCAGGGCAGAGTGAGCCAGCCATATAAATAAATAACTAAGTTTTATAAAAATCAAAGATGCCCTACCGGTACTACTGAATGTCAAGATCTGACAGAGCACTGTATAACTGGAAAGAATATACCATTGGAACAATTCTAATAAAATACACCAAATAAATAATGGGACATACCAAGCCTGTGAAACTATTTACTGTACATACCTCTTTTCATTCAACATCATGCTTTTCACAGGAAAGCTAAGCCCTAATGACCAACAAGGAACTAATAAATGAAGAAAAGGAAAGGAGAGAGACCACATCCATTACTCATACCTCCTTGCAGCTAATTTCTATTAAATGCGAAATACATTAAGAAAGATAATGTATCGATTAAATAAGTTACCACTAGCTATTCCATCACTGTCAAACAAATAGAAAGCTCGACCTTTTAGGCTGACATAGATCTGCCATGAATACACACCAGGGGAAATGGCTACATTCCAGCAGCTGCCATGTGGTGATACTTTCTTGAAAGTAAAGATAAGGAACAAGAGAAATTATTGTGAACTTTTATCCTAGATAGTAAGAGGATGTTTACTTCCACTCACCTTAATGACTACGTATCAGAAGTTCCTCAATATTTGACCTAAAGTAAACAGACCTTCCTTATGATTTATTTATCTCCACTTCAGTTTTTCATGAAGACTCCATTGAGTCTGAGCTCCAGTAGGACAGGATTGGTCCCAAGGAAACAGGAGGGATCAAATGCCCAGGAGGGAAGATAACACAACCCCTTGTTCAAACACACTTCTCCTAAGTGGTCCGCTGTGACAGCAGGGAAGAAAATGATGTCTATTAGAAAGTCACAACCTGGCTAAAGTTAAACTAACTTTAATAAAGTACACAGGAGAGAAGGACTCAAGGGAAGGCTTAAAAAACCTTTGAAACTCAGCAATGAACTTTGCTCTTTGGTTATACATTCAAGTAGCAAAATTGAATTTTCTCAATTAAAATGATAAATGTAGGCTGAATCTACACTGAAATATAATCAATCATCTACTATTTAATATGTATTTTAAGATATATGTGATTTCATTGTTTGTTTTCCTAAAAGATGTGAGCGTATGGCATAATTAATTTTTTTTCTTTTATGTATTTGGTACTGAGTGTCACTATGCAACTTTGACTCACACTGATCCTCGTGTTTTCAGCTTCTTCAGTGCTGGGAAGAACAGGCGTGTGGCCCCATGCCTGGTCTCAGTGGCTGGCTCAGCATACCTAAGGGTGGGGCCAGCATGGCATGTGGTGAATCCCGGTCCCTGCACTTGCCTAAGCAGGTGTTTAGTCTGCTGAGCTATCTCACCAGCCCATGGCACAATTATATTTTGATAAATGTTAGCTTGCTTCCTTGTGACATTAAAAATAATGCATTTTAATATATCTAGTTAGTTTTTATTGGCCCCGATTTTACTAATACTAGAGAAGACAATAGGTGAGAAAAATTCATCTTATCTTCAAGGAGCTTATATTTTTGCAAGTAGATAAAAAGAGTCACATGCTTAGGCAGACCCCATGGACCGGGGTTCAACCCCAGTGTGCTGTGCCAGCCTTGCCCCTGGGGTGCACTGAGACAGTGATTGAGACTGGGCATGGTGGTGCACGCCTATAATCCCAGCTCTTGGGAGGCTGAAAATAGAAAGATCACTATAAGTCTGATCTGTGTAGTGAGACCTTTTAGACTCTGTACTAAGTACATAAAAAATAAAAGGAATCCTGCAATAACCCCTCCAATCACTAATCTACCTCTGGTCTTACACCTCATGTCTTAAATAATAAATTCATGTGAAATGCAGAGGGTCTCCAGCCTTGGACAATTACACTTACAGTTTTATCAACTTTACTATTTTATGGAAGGGGCACATTCAGTAGCAACTCTACCTTGAGTTTTGAGTTTTGACCTTTTCCTGGGCTAGTGATATGTAGCACAATATCCTCTTGTGATGCCGGGAAGTAGCGCTGACCTCTGCAGAGGTCATGAGACACAGCACCGAGCCAGCCCCTGGAGGACAGGGAGGACCACTACTGCTGCGCAGGACACCAGGGAATGAGACCATGCTGTTTGACATTCCAGTTGAATTAAGTGCATTCCCTGCTTGTGCTGTTTTCAGCTTGTGACAGAGCTATAGGATATGATCTCACATTGACAGCTGCCATAATTTTTGTTCATTTTCCTTTCTCTTTCCCGTAAGTGTTGCATTTTCCTTCCCTTTGTGACTTCCACTCTGCCTGTCCTCCTAAACTAACACTCATAGCTCATCTTCATCGACCGGTTCTTGCTCTTTTAACTCCAAAGCTGAGAGGCAATGGGAATATAAGAACATAATCAACCATCTTAGATTTAAGAGCCTGAGACTGGTAAGGAAAGCACAGGTAAAAGGGGAGTAGCTCTGGAGAGCAGTTCAGGAAGTTATCTGAGCTGTGCTATTCCCACTCCCATTCCAGGCTATGCCTGGGCCTGTTCCAACTCTCAGCCTTTAAACAATGCCCAGCATATCGTACATTGCAATAAATCATTGCTGAGTGAGGAAAGGAACAAATATATTCCTTATGAGGTCTACTGGTTTGCTCCACCCAGAGAACCGTGCAACTACAACATTACTTATTTTCCTTCAAATAGCGCCTATTAAATGGCATCCAGGTGCTCAAAAGACTGGAAGAATGTGAAAAGATAAGTACTTACTTGAAGTGCTTCTCCTGGACTACCAAATCGAGCCAATGATCTGAATTCTTCCTTTCAACCAACATCAAATTACAAGACTCTCCTTTAAACTCCTGAAAATAATGGTCTTTTCTCAGTATGAAAACATAAATACCTTCATTTAGAATTCCCATTAGTTTTTCCTGAGTATTTTGTAGGCACCTTTTTGCTCGCTGGTGTCACTCAGTACCATACACGCAGAGGACTGTGCAGTCTCTGTGATGTTCCTTCATGCGTCCGTGGGTGAGGGGCAAGCAAAGAGGTGTGAGGGAATGAGCGACAAGTCTCCACACTAACCTTCCTTTCAGCTCAAGTATGAAAAAGGAGATAAAAAGCCAACTTCAGACGTACTACACTCAGCAGGAGCCAAGAGCTACCTGGAAGACTGGCAGTTCCAAAAGGCATCACCAGGAATCCTTTTGGTAATTACCAGTTCGGAAATGTCATCCCATTGATTGTGACAGACATAAACCAGCTGCACTTTGTTGAGGAAGAACAGAGGCCAGGCCTGAGCGGGAACAAACAGTGGGCCAGCTGCAGCCTGCACCCTTCCTCCTCCCCCTAGAACTCTCCTGTTTCATACTTGCCAAATGCTGAAGCAATTAATCACACAGCAGAAGTGGATCTAAAATGTCTGAAATTGCCTGTTGAAGATTAACTGGATCTATCATATTTCCAGCCTGATTGGGAAGGCGGGAAGAGTGGCTTTTTATTGCAGAAGGATTCTTGGTCCAGTTAATTGCTCAGCTCTCAAGTTGGTCATTCCAATTCCAATTGGAATGCAGAAGATCCTTTGGCCAGAAATCTTTATTCTGAAGAGAGAGATGGAGACAGGATGTAGCTATTTGCCTTTATAAATCAAACCAACCCAGGTGTCCTTGTAGTCTAAACAACCATAGAAGAGCAATTTTTAATTTATTCTGCCTATTGTCAGTATAGCACGGCTCCCCTACACCAACACCCACTCCTCCTGGGAGAACAGTTTCGGCCCCTGTCAGGGTCACAGGCCATCCGGCTCACCCTCAGGACCTCTCCTCTCCCTAGGCCTTTCTTTAGTGTTGTCAGCAGCCTGCAACAGCCACTGCCCAGGGAGGCCATGCTGCCTGGCCTCTGGAATGATCAGCTGCTGGCCTGTAGCTCCCCACACAAGGATGCAGGCCAAAGGCTCTGGCCTAGGCAGCCTGTGTGTGAGTGAGAAGGGTGGGCATCTGCCCCCAAATGCGCCACCGATCTATGACCCTGAATGACAAGTGTTGCTCTGACCCAATGTGTGTTTTTGTTGTGGTTGTTGTTGTTTTTAGGGAAGGTTCTACAGGGTTTCAGGGTCTCACTACTAGATCAGATTCATAGTGATCCACCTGTTTATAGCCTCCCAAGAGCTGGCATTACAGGCGCACGCCACCACACTTGGTCTTAATTGCCATCTCAGCACACCCCAGGGGCAGAGCCAGCACTGAAGGATGGAGGATCAAACCCTGGGCCCCTTTGCCTGCTTGCAGGCACTTTAATCTCCTGAGCTATTTGACCAGCCCTCTAAGGTGTATTTATATGCTTGTGTCAGCCCTGTATTTCAGTACTCCAGGGAAGTGCTGGGCAGCCTGTCATGCAGACAGGAGAATGACTAAGTCTGCCCTGAACACTGACCCCACTCATTGTACCCTGCCTGTGTTTCCCTTTAAAAGCATCAACCACAGGATCTCAGGCAAATTTACATGTATCTTTTCTATTTGTTTATATAACATTCCCTCCTACCAAAATGTTGCTGTCATTTTTATTTTTAATAACTTTTGTTTCTATAAATGCTTCCTTTAAAACACAGCTTTTTTTCTGTATTTAGGACAGAGTCTGCAGAGTCTATAGCGTTGTGGTGATTCCCCTCCTTTCAGCCTCCCAAGTGCTAGGAATGCAGGGGAGATCCACCACGCCCAGTCTCAACTGCTGCCTCAGTATGCCCAGCACGCAGGGCAGGCACTGCACGCTGGAGATAGAACCCTGGCCACTGCACTTTGTCTAAGCAAGCGCTTTAGTCTGCTGAGGTATCAGGCTGGCCTTTTGCAACATAACTCCTTTTTTTTTCTTTTTTTTTTTTTTTTTTTTTTTTTTTTTTTTTTTTTTTTTTTTTTTTTTTTTTTTTTTTTTTTTTTTTTTTTTTTTTTTTTGTCTTTTTGAGACAGGATCTCACTGTACAGTTCAGGCTGGCCTTGAGCTCAGTTTTGTAGCCCAGGCTAATCTCAAACTCTCACCGATCCTCCTGCCTCAGCCTCCCGAGGGCTATGATTACAGGTATGTGCCACCATGCCCTGCTCAACATAACTTCTTAATAACACCAAATACACATATTAGCAATCCCTTAAATGGAACAAAATATCTACAGGTTCTTACACAGAGAGAAAGCCCAATATATATTAGAAAGTCAAAAAGAAAAGTGACTGCAGAATATTTTGCAGGAGGTCATCTCCTGAAAAATTGTCATTATCTACACATTTATATAGAAAATAATTTGAAAAAAATAAAATAAATAAGTTGTTGGCAGCAACTGTCAGGACAAAAAGGATTACAGGGCACTTATGCTTTTTATATTTTGTGTTTCATGCCTTGATTCTTCTATCACAGATTTCAGCCAGTGCCAAAATTTTATATAAAATATATGTATGCAATGGAATATTATTCAGCCATAAGGAAGAATGAGTTCCTGTTATTTGGAGCAAAATGGGCAGAACTGGAGTCTCTACTACATAGATTAGGCAAAGTGCAGTGGCCAGGGTTGGATGTCCAGCATGCAGTGCCCGCACTGCGTGCTGGGCATACTGAGACAGCAATTGAGACTGGGCATGGTGGCACTGTCCTGTATTCCTAGCATTTGGGAGGCTGAAAACAGGAGAATCACTACTACTCCAATCTGTGTAGTGAGACCCTTATTTTATGTTAAGTAAAATAGCCAGACTGGAGCCTGTGAAGAGGAGGTCAGATGGATAAGGCAGGCTGGGTCTGCACACGGTATGCATGTGCAGAAATATCACACTCAACTCTATTAATATGTGCAACAAATTCATGTTCATCAAAACCGCTCTGTGTACATAGCCACATTTAACACACACAGAGTGAAACCAGTCCTTACCTGTGACTTGAGAACAGAGAAAGCATAACCCCTGTAAAGCCTTACCATCCAAGCTGTAGTGCCCAGGGCACCAGCTGCAGACCACCTGGGTGCATGCTAGGAGCGCAGGACCTCAGAGCCCGCCCAGCCCAGGGCTGCATTCAGGCTTGGGTTGAAGTGAGAAAGTGCACGCGTGCCACTGCCTCCTGTGCCTGACGAAGGCTATTCCTTTCGACATCAAAAAGTAAGATATAAAACTTATAAAAATGTGTTTAGGTGCTATATTTAGCTGGTGAGGAGGAAATGGTTTTGATTACTTAATGTTATAATTTGAGCTCAAGAATGAACAGATTTTTGTGAGGTACCAGTTTTCAAGTATTCAGTGTCCATACACCAAGTCTGTCTAAGTGCCAGGCACTGTTGTCTTTACAGGTGAGAGAACTCAAGCTGATGTCAAGTCATTGGTCCAAAAGTCTAAAATAAATACAGTTCCATTGGCATAAAAATAAACCACACAAGAGCTAGAGATATAGTGCAGGGGTAAAACACTTACCTAGTATGCACAAGACCATGAGTTGAAACCCTAGCACAGAAAATTAAGCATACAGTCTGTGTATCTGCTCACAGTGCAGACTGGAAGAGAACAGAAGGGGTAAAATATCTTTTTCAGGGAGTAGGGGGAGAAAGGAAAGGAAAGAGAAGAGGAAAGAAGGAAAAGAAGGAAGAAAAACGTATATAGCTTGAAAGAGAGCTCATTTGGAACCTACAATTTTAAATGGCCATTAACAAATGATATGATGAGCTCACTATTAAAGGGCTATGGTGCTCCCTTTCATTATAGTTATGTTTGAATTTTTACTGACGTAAAGGCAGAAACAATGTGTGTAATTCTAATCTATGTGCATTTCAGTAAAGCTTATTCTAGTAAGTTGAAGATGCGCCACTCTAGGGAGAGTTTCATCTACGTGTTCCCTTAGGAACGAGGCACTTGCACCCCAGCAATAAGAGAAAATGACACACTGTGCTGGTCATTCTCCAAGGGAGGAAAATAAAAGGTTGGATAAAAGGTGCTTTGATGTGGCATGACATGCTTGGCTTTAGTGGCCAGCCCTGGAGGCTGGGGAAAGAGCGAACACCCTGACCATTGAAGATTTGGGGTCGGTCATGCCTACAGTCCTAGACTCTGCCCACACATCTGGAACATTTCAATAAAGATCCTGGAGATAAGATTGACAGCTTCGTGTCCAACACAATTAGAAGAAGGAGGGTTTCAGTCCCTGATATGTAAGATGAAAGTAAAGGAGGACAAAAGCGAAAATAATAGTAACTCTTCAGATAAAAGTGAATAGGACAGAGATATTTGTGAAGTCAATAAGAGAGACCCACCAGTCACCACCCTTTGAACCCGGCCCTGTCTTGCCAACCCTCACTGCCATTCCAGCACTTGAATCTGATGAAATGTCCCAGCAGAATCTTCCATCAAGGACTTTGGTCTTTATTAATACTCGTCATCTCTAAAGAGTGCTATCACAGCTTATTAGTCAGTCTGCAGAAAACTGAATGAAAATTCATGGATATCACATTTTACATGTGTTTCTTACATGTAGCTTTAACACAAAAAGATAAAAATAACTTCCAGTTTAGTGATAAAAGACGCTGTAACATTAAAATCACTCAGTACTTGGTCTAATTCACTCAAATTTAACATTCAACTTAAATCTTTCCATTTTTCAAACCAGTGCTGACTTTTAACAATGGAATTAAATGCACCCTTTGTAAGTCACTCAAGTAAAGATTTGAAGTGATTTATAGCAGAAAATACACCTGATAAAATTAATAAAAATATAAATTTAAAGAAAAAAATTAGATCCTGTAATCCCAGCACTTGGGATGCTGAGGCAGGAGGATTGTTGCGAGTTCGAGACCAGCCTGGGCTACAAAAGTGAGCTCAAGGTCAGCCTGAACTGTATAATAAGACCCTGTCTCAAAAAGACAAAAAGTAAATAAAAATAAAAGAAGAAAAAAATTAGAATCAGGACAAAGTGAAGACCATTCTATGCCTGGGCCAACCAGACAGCTCAGCGGATTAAAGCATCTTCTTAGGCAGATGCAGGGACCAGGGTTCAATTCCCCAGTGTTTAGTGCTGGCACCTCCCCGCACCTGTAATCCCAGCACTTAGTGGGCTGAAAACACAGGATCACTGAGTCTGATCTACATAATGAGACCTTATAGACCCTGTACTAAATACATAAAAACAAAAATTAAAAAGGCCATCCTATGCCTTATAATTTTCAATATTATTGTAAAAGAGTTGCAAACATTACCCAGGTCTTCTTGTGAAAATATAGTTGTTCTCATTTTCATGAAAAAATATTAAATGTTTCTGTGTAAAATGATGTAGGGAAAGTCTGCTTTCTGTTGTTATTATGGGTGAGGCAGAGTCAGCACTACTTATGCTCCTTACAGCATATTCCAGGGGCCAGCAAGCTGGTGTCACCAGGAAAATGCTTAGAAATGCAGGCCCAGGCCCACCCAGACCTGCTAAGTCAGAAGCTGCATTTTAATAAGACCCCAGCCGACCTTGATGCATACTAACACTTGAGAAACACAGGTCTCTAACTGTAAGTTTCCCGCAAAACTCTGTTTCCCAGGGCAAAAACTAGTGTGCCTTTTTTTCCACACCAAGCACACCAGAGTAAATATAAGGGTTAAGTTTTTAAATGAATGAACAATCATAAAACGAAAAATAATTAGACAATAGAACCAAAATTTAGGACAAAAGTAATCCATACAGCTCAAAATTATGTGTATTATACATTTTAATAATGAGAGTATTTTAATATGGCAATGTAATCACAAGGCTAAGTTATTTCTTATTTGTGGTGAGCATCAACAAGCCCTTTTCTTATACTAATGTCAACTGTTTGAAGCTGTGTAGTTCTCATTTACAATGAGGAAAGTGAGATTTAAAATCAAATTGCCCAAGTTCAATATTTGAAAATAATTTCAGAACAGGCTAATTATAAAGACCGTATTTTTAGATATAATTTTCTAATTAGAGGATTTCTGACCCCTAGGTTTCCAACTGATATAAAACTTCAGGGCCACATACTAGTATCAGGAGCTTCAAAAACTTACAATAGATCAAGTGATGAATTGCGATCAAAGGTAATAACTCGGTAGCCCGTATTTTTTTTTTAACAATTATAACTATGCCTGTAATTTTATCATCAAAAAGTATCCTTATATTTTATCTTTTTAATGTTATAGAACTATAGGCATGGTTCTAGAAATTAAGAGATATAGTTTGCTATCAACAGAGATAAGAAATAAGTTAATTAGATGGTAGGAAATGACAAGAAAATGTATGTATTATAATCATCCAAAATAAAAATTAGTTCATGACTACTTTATCCCACAGAGGTGACTATATATAAACTATCCCTATCTCCCTGAAACAACAGCTGTTAAGTGGAATAAATCCTCTCTATGGCTAGAGAAAATGAGACTTCACTACGTCAGTGAGAATCAGGAGCCCTGCAAGTGAAGCATAGACTCAATGCTAAAACAGGCATTGTCAGAATTCTCCACGTATTTCTTTGTAGATGGGAGAAAATGTAAAGAAAAACAATATCATATGTTTATGTGCATAGACATATGTACACCTTATGTGGCTACATGCATAGCGTGGGTGATTTGTACAATGAATGTTCCACAACGAAAGTGATCTGCAAAGGAGAAGAGTTTGCTCCTCCTTCAGGACCAGAACTTGGTTTTATCCTTCATACTACCCTAGTGCCTAGCCCTTGGTATTAGAACATGTTTGATACTGACCTGTCATTGCATAAGCACTGCAGAGTGCTTAGCTAGTATGTTGTAAAAACTTAGCTGTTGAAACTTTGTAATTAGACATAACTGGAACATGAATACCAGTCTTACTAGTTCTGTGATTTTAGATGAGTTGTTTCCCTCTCAAAGCCTTAATTTCCTCATCTGTAAAATAAACAATGATATTAACCTCATGAAGTTATAAGCATTAAGTGAGTTAATGGTTATAAAATTGTTTAGCATGGCCCATAGCATATTAAGTGTCCAATGAATGTAGCTAGAGAGTCTGCTTCCCAGTGAGATTACATCCGGGCTGTTTTTATGACAGCTTAGCCTATGATTTCTCAGATGGGTAGTCCAGAATCCATCTCTATGTGCTCTGAAAAATCATAGGAGGAGAGTCAGGAGAAGCATGAATGCCTGCTTTTTGGTAAGTCCTGACCATGGCCAAGCCTTTGTCTGTGTCTGTTCCTCCACATTTGTAATCGACAGAGGTGCTTTTTTTCAATAAGATGTTGAGCTGACAGGCATCTTTCTCTCTGTCAGCCCATTCACTCCACTCCAGGTGGATTCTCCATCTAAATAAGGAGGAAGACCCTAGAGTAGGGTTAGGATTACAATAGGTCAAAATTTCCCTCTTTATTTGGGAGAAGGAACTATTTGTTCCATTTGCCTTGCTTAGTTAAGCCACGCAAATCAACCACCTTACATCTGGATTTTCTTGAAAATTGGTATCTTTGAGATCCTGCAGGGTGAGAGAGAGATTACCTAGGAACTGAGGCTACCCATCGCATATTTTCACAGATGAAAATAGTGCGCAGACCCCGTGCCTCAAAAAATGAAGAATTAAGTGACGCAGGATGGCAGTGTCTCTAAGATTATTCTGAGTGTGACAATGATGATACTGACCAGTGGCAGGACATTGCAGGGTTTGGCAGGACTTGAACAGCCGGGACCTGTGAGCCCAATTTGTCTCTGGTTTCAGCTCACAAGCTGAGGTGGGGTTATACCTTCTGAAGAATTGTAGCAGGAGTATCAGGAGAAGCAACAGCTGTGACAGTGTGTGGTCTGCGACACTGCAGTGTTGAACACTTGACTCTCCACAAAAACTGTTAGCTCGCCTGTGATGACACTCCAGAGCCACGCTGCCTCAGACCAAGTCATACCAGCTCGTCTTACAGCTGAAACTCAGCTGTATAATTCAGTTTCTTCATCATTACAATGAGAAAATAGCAATTACCTGTGCCTGGAACAAAATAAATCCCCAGTTAAATGTTTGCTTACATTACTGACATTGTGGCAAAAAGGATGGACAAGTAAAATGGGTTTAAATCTAATTTTTCTTATTCATCTTCTACTCTTACTCATCGTATTGCTTTCAGTACTTGGCACACAGGAAATGCTAAGTGTTTAATGAGTTAATTGGTACTAGATTTTTTAATTTGGGAGATATATTTTGTAATTTAATGTTCTAAATTAAAGATTACTTGTTGGATAGACAAATAAGTGAAAGTATGAAAAACAATAGATTCTTACATATAAATGATCTGCCAAAAGGAAATTTATAAGAAAAAAGGCGAGAAATGCAGGAGGAAATCTTTTTATGTTTTGTTTTGTTTTGTTTTGTTTTGTTTTTTATTTAGTGCAAGGTCTGTAGTGTCTACGGGGTCTCACTACACAGATCATTCTTATAGTGACTCTCCTGTTTTCAGCTTCCCAAGAGCTGGAATCACAGGCACGTACCACCATGCCCAGTCTCAATCGATCCCTCAGTGCACCCTGGGGGCAGGGCCAGCATGGCAGGCTGGGGACGGAATCTCTGACCCCTACGTCTGCCTAATCAGGCACTTTAATCTGCTGAGCTATCTGGCCAGCCCAGAAAAATCTTTTGATTAAAAGAAACTTTGCAAATGTCAACCAACAAAATGTATAAACATTTTGTAGCAAACAAGACTCCTTTTTTAAAAATTTACTTATAAAATAACTGGAAATTTGAACATGGAATGACTATTTAATAGACTAAGGAATTAATCTTTAGATCTAATAATTTATTGCTATCATATTGAAAAGAAATAGTCCTATTTACGTAGAGATACAAACTGAAACACTTACAAAAAATATCACTTTCCTCAAGATGATATGGTTATAAATAAATAATCAACTCTATTAAATAAGGAGAAAACTAAGTCCCCGATGAAGAGAAATGCCAAGAAATTTATGCAAAATACCCCTCAAAGAAGAACATAAATAAAGGCAGCACTAGGAATTGTCACTTCCCCATGGGACAGAGGGCAGGGGGCAGAGTAAATTTACAGTGGGCAAATCTAATGAATGTTGTTTCAGTCAGGTGACCAGGCCAACACCAGCAGCCATTTGTATGTCTATAGTACAAGCCCTGGAATGGCTCGGAGAGCCCGATCTTCTGGGCTCTTCCACAATAATTCCAGTCTCCCAGCATAAAGAAAGCATTGGAAAAATAACAATATGAGGTAATCTAAAGCTTATGTAACTAAGACTCCTCAAAACTTTCAAGATCTTAAAAAACAAGGAAAATCTGAAAGATTATCACAGCCAAAGACCTAAACATAATATGTTACGTTGGCTAGGCTCCTGGAACAGATAAGGGGTGGTAAGGCAAAACTGAAGAAATCTAACTGGAGTATCAATTTGTACATCATCTGTATCAATTGCTTGTTTTTTATTTAAAAAATGTAAAAAGGATACACTTCAAAACAAGTGATAAGCTATTAACAATGCTTGTTATATTGTGTATTTTTTAATTTCATTTTGTCTTTTTGAGACAGGGTCTTGCTATGCAGTTCAGGCTGGCCTTGAGCTCACTTTTGTAGCCCAGGCTGGTTTTGAACTCACATCAATCCTCCTGCCTCAGCCTCCCAAGTGTTGGGATTACAGGCACGCACCACCACACCCGGCTTATATTGTGTACTGTTATCACCAAAGTAGTTGCAGAGCTTACCAAGATACAAGAATGCAACATTGATCAGATAGTATAAGCATTAACTGTTCCTCTCAATGAACTAATAACAACTAGTACTACAGTTAGGCAAAACCGAGTTTGAGGTATATAAAGTGCTCTCTGCTGTCTGCTCCATTTTGTTATAAATCTAAAGTATTTCAAATAAATCAATTAAAAATAGAGAAAAAATAATCAGTTTGGGAACTGATGAGCAAGATCTGAAACAGAGTTCTTTCCCATCTTGCAAGATGGTGAGTGAAAAACCAAGAAGCCAGACACTAAAGAAACCTAAAGGCAAGAAGGCTTCTGCCAGTTATAAAGGGTTAGGTGAAGAAGGAAAAAAAAAAAATCCAGAAGGAGGCAGCCACACTGCAACCAAAATCCTGTCCTTGTTAGAGGAATTGATACATATTCCCAAGCTGCTATGTATTCTAGAAAGGCTATATACAACAGAAAGTACACAGCTGCTACATCAAAGGTTGAGAAAAAAGAGAAAGAGAAAGTTCTTGGTACGATCACAAAGCCAGGTGGTGGGAACAAGAATGGAGGTACCTGGGTGGTTAAGCTTCAAAAAATGCCTAGATACTTTCCTACTGAAGATGTGCCCCAAAAGCTCTTGAGCCACAGCAAGAAACTCTTCAGTCCACACGTGAGCAAACTTTGAGCTAGCATCACTCCTGGCACCATCTTGATCATCCTCACCACATGTCATAGAGGTAAGAGAGTGGCCTTCCTGAAGCAGTTGGCCAGTGGCTTGCTACTTGTGACTGGGCTTCTTAGCCTTAATCGTGTTCTCCTATGAAGAACACACCAGAAATTTGTCATTGCCACCTCTATGAAAATTGATATCAGCAAAGTGAAAATCCCCAAATATCTCACTGATACTTACTTCAAGAAGTACAAGCTGTGGAAACCCAGACATCAGGAGGGTGAGATCTTTGTCACCGAGAAAGAGAGATACCAGATTTCAAAGCATCACAAAGTAGATCAGAAAATGATGGACTTACAGATTTTAGCAAAAATCAAATTTGTTCCCCAGTTCCAAGACTACCTGCAATCCATTGTTGCTCTGACAAATGGAACTTATCCTCATAAATTAAGTGTTCTAAATTTCTTACTAAGAACCTAATTAAATGACTGATACATTTTAAAAATGATTTGAAACAAAATTAATAATTATTCAAACTAGATTGTGGAGACAGAGAGATTTGTTATGCTGCTCTGTCTAATAAATAATGCTTGGAAATTTCCACTGAAAAGGTTTAAAAAAATAACTTTTAATAAGAAAATATGGTTTAGAAATACTGTTGACTACTACATTTACATGATAGTTCTATTTAAATATGAGTAATATGACTCAGAAAGCCATATTACTTTTCTTACTCAATTAAGAAATTTGTCTTCAACACACCAATCAGTATAAAGTACTACTGGCTCACTAGACAGTCTTTCAGTGTATTATTTATAACTACTACACATATCAGATACCTGCAATCTTTGCTGAAATAGATTTGTATAAATTTACACATGACATGCATTTATTTCTAAATATATGGATCACACAGGTTTTGTGTTTTGTTTTAATATTATGACTGTTCAGCCTGCCCTGGGGGTGGGGCTAGCACAACATGTGGTGCTGGGGATTGAACCATGGTCCCTGTGGTTGCCTAAACTTGACTAAGCAGGTGCTTTAGACCACTGAGCCATCTCGTCAGCCCAAGATCACATGGTTTAAATTGCTTCAAATTATTATTCCTAAATAGATTCACTTCTTGTTACTTACAATCACTGCACTTGCTAACTCCACCCATTAATCTTGGGATCAAGGCTGTGTTAATGAGCTGGTGAGTTTCTGCAGTTTACCAAACACCACCAAGTCCCCAGCACATGTGTTTTACTTTGTTTGTAAAATAATGAATAGATACATAAGTTTTTGTTAAACTCAGGTACACGTTAAAATGATGGTACTTGATTAAGCCTTGAAAGATAATCATTCAACAAAGAAAAATATTCTTTTCACACATAATTCATTTTCTAAGATACTTACTAGCCAACTAACATGATTCCGTGTAATAAAACAATACTTAATGGAAGAATACTTTATAATAATAATAGAAGCAAGAAAGCCGTATCAAAAATAGGAATGCTACAGCATTGGAGGTTAAATCCAAGCTCACAGGACTGTTGAGTGACAAAGCCAGATATATAAACAGAGGTCTGAATGAAGTTAAGACCCACGGGTTTGCATGTTAGATGTTTCACTTCTGAAATATGCTGTATAAAGACCCTACCCAAAACACTGAAATTGGCCCAACTCCCTAAAGTCATCTGTCTTTCTCCCATAAACCAGCAGGTCAACGCTAGTGTTTTGACCTTCATGTTTACACTATCAAGTTTGAAGAAAAGTTTTCTTTTTCTCTGCCCTCAATTCATTGCACAGTTCATTTTTTTCTTGCATTTATCAAGATACTACAGTCATCCTATTGCTGTCTTATTTAATCCCCAAACAACTATTTTCACCTGCTCCACTATTGCCATGGACACAGTTATGGGGGATGACTATCTCTAGTTTCATTCTTACAGCACAGCAGAATTTTGCCATTATAGACGAAATGTTCCATACTCATGATGTATACATAAGCATTTGAAAGCCAGGTGATCAGACCGGGGAGATGGCACAGTGGTCTAAGCACCTGCCCAGCAAGTGCAAGGACCCAGGTTCAATCCCTCATACCACACACCATGCCAGCCCCAAAGCCCCGGGGAAGGTTGTGCTAGCCACTGAAACTGGGTGTTGTGGCACACGCCTGTAGTTCCACTGCTGAGGAGGCTGAGACAGGAGGATCACTATGAGTCCAAGCTGCATAGAAAGACCCTGTACCCAATAAATAAATAAATAAACAAACAAGGAAGGAAGCCAGGTGATCATATTTAAGAAAAGGCCTACAATAAGAATTATACAAGCTTTGCAGAATCTGTTCTGTCTTAGCACGGAGGAGTCTCAGCAGTAGGATAGCATGCTCTCAAATATACTCATTCCAAACCTCACCTCTTTCATTCTTATATTCAGCCAGGGAGATGAGACAGGCCCTGGGAAAGTTACAGAAAACGTTTGTTGCAAACAACACATTTAGCAAACTGCTTTGTCTCCACTACTTCTCTGAAAGGGCAATAACACTTCACACCTGCTCAGGAAGGACATGAGGAAAGAGTGAGTGAGATCATGCCTACAGGTCTCGGAAGCTTTCTCAGCCAAGACTACTGAACGCAGACCTTTTCCCAGGTAACACTGTACCAAGCTGCACTATTCCAGTGGCTACCAAGGGAGCCTTTCTTTTGTCCTGATGTCATTGGTGTGGCTCCTACTTTTGAAGGCCACTGTCTTGCCGGGGTCTCAGTAACATGCAGAGTTCTTAAGAATACAGCATTCGAGGGCTGCTGTTAGGCTGCAACACTTTTCTCAAAGCTCTCGTGTTTTAGCTTTACTGACAAAAGCCCTAACCGAGATCTCCTATAGCATCAGCAGAGAGAGTAATTGCAGTGCCCTTTACAAAAACAACTGTTAGGACTATTTAAAGCCAACCAGCAGTGTGCAAACTTGTCCCCACTTGCTAGGAGACCCAGAAGGTGTTTAGGAGAGCTACTCTCGCTCACAACAGACAAGCTCCTGGCCAGGCTCATGCTAGATCTTGTAGTAACTCAGCTGGAGCCACTGGGAAATATCCACCTGTCTATTACTCATGAATGGAGAGACACAGGATGTCAGCTGTCTCCGTGACTTCCCCACCTCCTGGCCAACTCTCCAAGTAATATTAGCAGCAATAAGACAGACGTAGATAAAAAGGGCAGGAAGATGCAATGTAAAAAAAAAAAATGAAAATAAAAATAAATCACCACTGTCTGACTGATAGTGGGACTACAGACTTTAACTTGCTTTATGGGTTTTCATAATGTGTATTTAGCAATTTGGTCATCTTGGAAAGTGGGGAAAAACTGCTTCCAAGTTTACTCACATATTAGAAGAATTTATTCTGTTAATGCTCACAGATAGTATGACTTTTGTTGCTTACTATCTTTACTGATATTTTGAATATATAACTAGGGCTTACTCATTGGGGCAGTAAATAACTTATGTCATAACTTATGTGTTTGTATAAGGGAGGTGATACTGCTTCCTGTCTTCAGTTTAATCATGTTTTCTGTGTCCATGATACCACCACTGCTTGTAGCAAAAACAAACAAATAACTAAAACTCAGTTACTCAACACAATAAGTTATTTTTTGTTCTTCTGACAGCCCAGGGCAAGCACTTGTCACTGAACACCCAGGAGCCCAGGCTTATGTCTCAGCCTTGCCTTAGAACTCTGTCAGCTTCTGCAGTCGGGTGTGAGAGGAAATAGGGAGCCTAAAGAAGGCGCAGGCAGCACTGGTCCTACGCATCCTGAAATTGACAGATGTCATATATGTACCCAATTGCATACACGGAAGAAAGACAACTTAGACATGCAGTCCTGGCTGAGGAGTCTCTGCCTAAGGACTTGACACCTTGGAAAGGCAGAGTGTATGCTGGGGGACAGCAAGTTAACTCTGCCACAAGTTCCAAACCTATAGGGACTTGTAGACACGGAGAGAAAACTATTCTGAAGTGCATCCCTAGTTCACCCGGAGAATGCCTGAAAGTTCCAACTGCTCATTAAGACTTTATTAAAGCAGGGCCAGGGAGACAGTTCGGCGGTCTAAGTGCCTGCCTTCAACCACAACGACCTGAGTTCGATCCCTGGTACCACATATTATACCAGCCCAATATCAAGCCAGCTACGAAACCAAGCATGGTGGCACACACTTGTAATCTCAGTGCTGGAGAGGCCAAGACAGGAGGATAATTACGTCTGAGTTGGGTAGTGAGACCGTGTAACAAATAAGTAAGTTTAGAAATTCCAAAAAAAAAAAAATTTAAACATTTTATAAAGGCAAACTTTCTTCGAACTGTTGAGTTACAGTGTGAGTCCCTTTCTTTATAGAAAAAACTGTGTAAGTAAAAAGGACACTAGAGGGAGAAAGCCTGAGGGTAGGAAGAGGACTAGGAAGGAGGCATGGTAGCCCTTCCTCTGAAGCCACCTCAAACCTGTAGCCAGCTGGGACTGCCACAGACACTATACTCTCTGGTGGTCCATTATGGGATGAATTCTGACCTTGGCCATGAAAAGCTAGAGATGCAAAGCTCAGTGACCTCCTAAATTAATGACCAGCCATGGCCCTGGCTCTGTGCCCAAGATCACCATGTGGCCTTTTGTCCACAGCTGTGGTAAAGTCTCTAGTGAAACACTTCCCATACCCAGTTTCTTACCTCCTTATCTTTTGTGTATATGTGTGTGTTTTTGAGACAGGATCTCGCTATGCAGTTCAGGCTGACCTTGAGGTCACTTTTGTAGCCTAGGCTGGTCTCGAACTCACACCAATCCTCCTGCCTCAGCCTCCCATGTGCTGGGATTGCAGGCGTGCACCACCATGCCCAGCTCCTTTCACCTCCTTATCTGAAAAAATGACTTAGCTTTGCATGGAAGCTTCACATACCTCAGTCCCATACAGTCTCCAGAGCATATTACAGGTAAAGTAGGCATCATTCTTTACCCTTTATGAAAATGAAGTAGCAGAATCATAGGGAGGCTCTGTGTAAACTGCCATTAACACAAGTGTTTCATGGTGAAGTCAAGACAGGAAGTCAGGCCTTTCATTCCCCAGCCAATAGTCTTTCCATGACAAAATATTACCCTACTAGAAATGCCTCTTCCTTTGGCCTAGATCTAGGGCTCTAACACCAGCACAGTCCTCTCATCTTATCGCTGTCTAGAGTAGGTTCCTTTGATGGCTCTGCCCCCGAGGCAGTTATGAGTCATAACAGTGCACCAAGCACTTGGTTCACGATAAAACAAATACACTGCTTTCTCAGAGTCAGTCTACTTCCCAACAGATAAGTGCATTATTTCACATAGTGAGCATGGCAAAGGGAATGAATGATGCAACATGAAATACAGGTGCCAGAGGTGGGAAAATAAGGAGAAAAACATCTAATTGGAGGGGACTGTCAGAAAATCCCCATGGAAATGACGCATAAGCCAAGACCTGAGAAATGATGAATGTGCAATGAGAAGAGATGGTCTTGTGAATGTAGGATGCCTTGGAATAAGAAAGTTTGACAGTAAAGGAGAAAGGAAGCTAGGGTGAGTAGTGTGAAAGAGGGCAAAGTAGAGAGGAGTCTGAAGAACTAGGCAGGCCCACTCGTGGAGGACATTGTGTTTTCTCTGATTTGAAGCTGAGATGCATTGAGTGTTTTCACAATAGTGTGATCATATTTATTAAAAGATAAATCTCCTGGAGATGTGCAGGCCAGAGGGGAAGAGGAAGTGGTAGAGATGTTGGATGGATGGATGGATGGATGGATGGACAGATGGATGGATGGGTGATGGCAGACGGACACTTCAGTGGCCTGTGGCAAGTGGGCAGCACACACTGCTAGGATAGGGAAATGGTAGACAGAAAGAATCAAGGCCACAGAGGGAAATGTATTTTAGTGGTAGGGATGCTAGGACTTGCCAAATATTAGCTTTGAAGGACAAAAGAAAGGAAAATACTGTTTGTCCTTTCAGACTTTCGGCACAGACAACAGGCTTCTGAAGGTGGAGTCTTTTCCAAGTGCTCAGCCATTTTGATGTTAAATCTGTGGAAATATTTGAACTGGGGAGAGGCGGGACTTGGGCCACTTTATAATGATTGCATCTTTCAATTCAAAGGTGCCCTGTAGTGCGGAATTCCATGTTTCTGAAATCAGGAATAGCTTGCTATCAATATCAAAGGGAAACTTCGGAAAGCTGGGCTGTAGCGATATTGTCATCATGGTAATAAATGCGTGAATATAGGGCAATAGCAGGCATCTGCTCGTCAGATTGTCGCGTCCTCTAAGTTATTTACACAGCACGTGGTGCACCTTAGCATGTTTTGTTTTCATAAAGAGTATGCTAAAACTCAGCTTTGAAGCAGTAAAGCATTGCACTTGCAGAAAAATGAAGCTGGAGAACACAAATCTATAATAAATGAATCGCGTATTTGACTCAGGAAAAGTTTTTTTTTTTTGTTTTTTGTTTTTACAAAAAAAAAAAAATGAGTTTGTGTTTTGCAGGCTCTAAAAATTAAAGCTAGTTACAAGAAGAAAGCAAGGGCCAACCACAGGGACAAAGACAGGGCTGGGACAGCTGCCGCTGAGAGGCGCAGCAATGCTTCACCTGCCATTTACCGTGCAGTGGACTTAAAGTGAAGCAAATTGTTCCAGGCCCAGGAGCTTATTGTAGCATTTTTCATGATAGGAAAGGTTAACTTGGGTCACTCTGACACTAAATATCTGACTAAAACCCCCAAGTGACTTTCGAAGGAGCCGTCTGAATTCTAGTGAGATGAAACTCAATTGTGATCAGATGACAGGTTTCATGGGCACTCTGATTCTTCTCTGCATTAACAAGAAGAAAACAAAGAGTATTTGGCTTCTTTGTCCAGGATAGGGAGGCACCTCCATCTCTGAGGAGGAAGGCTAAATAGAGGCGGAGTGTAGGATGTCTTGGTGCTGCTCACTAGGCACTGCTTGTGACAATAAAAGGCAGAAGCAATTCTTTTTTCTTTCTTTCTTTCTTTCTTTCTTTTGTCTTTTGTTTGAGACAGGGTCTCACTATGCAGTTCAGGCTGGCCTTGAGCTCACTTTTGTAGCGCAAGCTGGTCTCAAATTTGCACGGATCCTCCTGCCTCAGCCTCCCAAATGCTGGGATTACAGGTGTGCGCCACTACGCCTGGCTTTTTTCTTTTTTTCAAAGTGCAACTAAGTTTATTTACTTAACAGAGCTGGGGATTGAACTTATGCCCTTGCACTTGCCAGACAAGCACTTATTCTACTGAGCTACCTCCCCAGCCCAGAAGCAATTTTTTGTATTCTGAGAGTAAGACACACCCTGATCCCTGGGAGAGAGCCCTGAGAAAAAGGACTTTGGGCTACGTACAGCACCGATCTAAGAACCAATGGGACGAACTGTGTCAATGCATGCCAAGAGCTAGATGAGGAACAAAATGCAGGTCAGCCAAATGAAACAGGCAAAATTATTTACTCAGGCTGCAAGCGCAAGTCACCATCCCTTGTATTTCCAACTTCTAAGATACCTTTTCCCCTGTCATCTAATGTTTCAAATCAAGATAATCTTGTGACTAGCCACCATCTTGTCCTTTTAAATGCAAATCAAAGGCAAAAGAAGGATGTGAAAGCTTTAGAGTTCAACAAGGTGAGGGGCTGGTGAGATAGCTCAGTGGTCTAATGTGCTTGCTCAGGCAAGCTTAGACAACAGCAGGGACTGTGGTTTGATCCCTGGCACCACATGCTGCACCAACCCCACCCCCAGGGCAGACTGAGCTGGCCATAACATAAATAAAGTTAAAAAAAAAAAAAAAAAAAGGGTGAGGTCTAGGGTAAGTGCTAATTGGAAACTTCTGGCTTGGGGAAGTTGTGGGCAGGCTACCTACCAGGAGTGAGGCATCCTACTCCAGTCATTGTCACCTGCTGACAATCAAACCGAAGAATGAAAAATGACAGTCAGGCCTTCTTTGTCTTTCCTCCTTCAAGTCTATGGATTAATAACTTGCAAAATGGTGTGGCAAACAACATTTGCTCCCAACATACATGCTCTACTCTGGATTTCTCAGGACCTTTGGAGAGTTTCTAGTTTATCAAATCCCCTCCTCAGATTCTGTTTAAATGACATTAACATTTGTTCACTGGGCATAGGACTGATCTTATCGGCTTGCTTAACAAGGGCTATGAAATTTGAGACAGACTGTGGGAAAAATGTTGGCTCAATGGATAGTGCCATGTCCCTGTTTCTCTTTTCTAGGCCAGAAAGTCAGAGAGATAAGTCCTTGAATTCACATGGGTTACTTTCCCTGTTCTGGATACGCACTGCGTGGCAGATGGCCGAGTGTGGTCTAATGTTCTTCAGTAACTTAAGTGTGGGGTAGAACCAAAGCCAAGTTATTATCTTCACATTTTTATTTTCTTGATCAGAGAAGCAGCCTTGAAACTTATGACCCCACTCTTGCACAATGAAATGTCTTTTTAAAAATAATAAGAAAAACCTGATTGCATCATTTCTACTTTGTCAAGGTATATGGACCCTGTGTGTTCAGTTTCTGCTTCTATTTTGTCTTAGATGCACTTTTATATGCCCAAGGGGTCATCATTAGCCCCTTTGCTGAACTTTTTCCAGGCATCACTTGGTAATAGATTCTCCAAGAAGATTCCTCCTCTCAGAGATCCTGCAGAAATGACCAGAACAGACTTTCCCAAGTCCTTGCATATTGATAGCAATGTTTCCATTCCTGACAGACACCTTGGTTAGAGGACAAACCCACACACTTCACTTTTCTCACTGCACGTGCTCTCCTATTTTCTGCTCTGTGAGTTGACAAAAGCCTAATGCCAATCTAATTCTTTTGCCTTCAAAGATTATTTAAACATCTACCTGCAGGCCTTAAAGGGTTGCTCTTACTCTTTAAATGCTGATAACTTACTGAAAAGCTATTTGTCAGTGTATATGTGAAAAATGATTATCAGAAATAAATGACTGCGACTTCATTTGCACCTCTTCCTTCCTCCCTCCCTCCTTCTCTGCCATCTGCTTCACCACCTCCCTGATCACTGCCCAGCCCAAGTCTCTTCTGAAGTGCAACCCCTTGTGCCTGCTGCCTCTGTGCTCTTGGTTGCATTCTCTGACTCATCCTTCCTGCTCTGCAAGTAGTAGCCTGGGTGCGCAGCAGAGTTGTCTTCTGAGTTGCTCCTGCTGGCGCTAAATTGGAAGTTCAAAGCCCTCTTCTCTTTCCATGTTGTACCAGCTCTGCCCTCTTCAGTCCAAACTAGTATGAGCAGCTCTTTAACCTGCCAATATAGAATGCTAAGACAGATGGAAATAAATTGAGAGTCTACTAAACATTCACACAAAGAAGGAATTAAGAAAATGAATCGTTTTAGTCTCTGTACAGGGACACTGGGTCAAACTCACAGCCTGTTACCTTCTGCAAACATGGGCCCATATAAATGTTCTTCATTTTAGTGCTGTTGTACTGCAATATAGAAAAGGGGGCAACTCACTTCCCAAGCCTGCTTCCACCCCTCTGAGACAGAAGGCTTCTTTCTCTCAATAAATTCTTCCTACTCTTAAAAAATAAATAAAATAAAATGTAGATGAGCGACAAAAAGAATAAACATTTAAAATACTCTCAGGATCTGTTACATAGTGAATACTAAACATATGTCAGTGATTTTTTAAATGTATCTATTTATTTATGTATGTATTTGGTACAGGGTCTCACTGCATGGCTCAGACTCATAGTGATCCTCCTGTCTCAACCTCCCCAGAGCTGGATTTACAGGCCTGTACCACCACAAGCAGTTCTGGGACATGAATGGCATGTAGTACTGGGCATCCAACCTGAGTCTCTGTGCTTGCCAATGCTGGCACTTAGAACACTGCACTATATGCCCCGTCCCCACATGTTAGTGATAGCCAAATGGTTGTTATTCCTTCCTGTGTTGCATTTATGCTCGGTACAAAGCATAAACAAACTAGAAAAAAATGATCAGTGACAAGAACTGAGGAAAGATGTTGGAAATGTAGCTCAGCAATACAAGCACCTGCCTGGCAAGTGCAAGGTTCTGAGTTTGATTCCTACCTTAATTTAAAGAAAAAGAATTGAGGAAATAAAAAAAAAAACTATAAGCTATTTAGTTATTTTGACCAATCTTTCTAAAAATAAATAACAAGTAATGATAAACTCTTGAAATTTTTATCTTATTTTGTTTTATTTTTTAAATTAAAAAGGGAGCATAGTTTTTTTGTTGTTGTTGTTTTGTTTTGTTTTGTTTTGTCTTTTTGAGACAGGGTCTCACTGTGCAGCTGAGGCTGGCCTTGAGCTCACTTTTGTAGCCCAGGCTGGTCTCGAACTCACACCAATCCTCCTGACTCAGCCTCCCAAGTGCTGGGACTACAGGCGTGTGCCACCATGCCCAGCAAAAAAGGAGCATAGTTTGATGAAAATGTATTAACTAGAGATAAGAGGCTCAGCTTTTCTCATGGGCTCTTCTTCTTAGCAGCAGTCAGTTGGTGTGAGTAAGTCACACACTCTGTGGCTGTTTCTGTAGAAACCTACAGAACAAGATAATATATTGTCTTGATTACTTTTATCTCCTTGCTGGGACCAAATACTCAAAATCTAAAAGTAAGCAAGGAAAGGTTTATTTAGCTCATAGTTGTGGAGGTTTCAGTCCATACTTGGCTGGCTCCAAGGCAAACTGGCACATGGAAGAGGGAAGGCATTCATGGCAACGGAAAACATCAAAGAGCAAAAGGAGGAGCGATAGCTGGGGCAGCTAGCAAGCCTCTCTCCTCTTCCTATCTTGTACACAGATTACCAACCCCACGGCAGACGTAGCACTTACATCCACAGTCCCTGCACTGGGTCATAAATTAATCACCTACTCTAGAAGCCACCCCAATGACTGCATAAAGTTTTGATGGACAACTAGAAACAAACCCTACCACACCTGTGTTCTGTTCTCTCTCCAAGGTTAGTGTGTATCTCAGTTGCTATCTTGCTGCTGAGATAAAATTCTCAACATCCAAAGTTAAAAGAGGAGAAATTTATCAGTTTCACCATTTGCGGAGGTTTCTGTTCTTACTTGGCTAGCTGCAAGGTGGAGGACAGCAGCTCATGGTGGCAGAAAACAGTAAAACAGCAAGAGCAAGTGAGAGGAGCAGCAATGGTGGAGAGCAGGTCTCTCTCCCTCCCTTGCATTGTATGCAGGCTGCCTGCCTCAGGGCAGGTGTAGCACTCACACCCCTAATCCCAGCACTGGATCATGAATTAATCACAAACTCTAGAAGCCCAGCCCACGACTACATGAGGCTCTGGGGGGACATTCAGACACAAACACCTCTATTGCTATTGTCACACTATGAATCCACCCCAGCATCATATCCTTGATCCAGCAGCACAAACCCTAGATCCAGACACCTCTAGAAAGACCCATCTGTCACTGCACAAGGCTTTAAGAGGACATCTGGATTCAAGCCATAACACTGTCACTATCAAATGAAACGAGACCATCAAAAAATGCTCTGATCATGTACCACATTGCAGGAATTCAGCATACATGATTTCACATGACTTTATGTCGACTTCTCCAAAACTCCATGAGGAAAGTACGACTTGGAGAAACTTGCAAGCAAAGGAACTGAGACTTGGTTTAAACAACTTGTTCTAAGGCTGAGGCAGGAGGATCAATGCGAGTTTGAGACCAGCCTGGGCTACAAAAGTGAGCCCAAGGCCAGCCTGAACTGCATAGTGAGACCCTGTCTCAAAAAGACAAAAAATAAAAAAATAAACAACTTGTTCTGAATTACTTTTAAATGGTAGAACTGGAGATGAATCTAGATTGAAATAGAGAAGGTTCACTGGTAGAACTAAAAGGTCACTTTCATCAATCAATAGGAATGACTTCCTGTCCCGTCTTTCAGGGATCACCTACTAAAAGACAAAAGTGAACCTTTGGATTCAGGAACTACTCAACTTGCAGATGAGAGTGTAAGACCCAGTTGCAGGGGACAATAAACTGCAAAAACAAAACAAGCCTGAGTGGGGCATGGGAATGCACACCTATCATCACAACACCCTGGGAGGCTGAGCCAGGAAGATCACAAGTTCAATCCCAGCTTGGGCAACTTAGTAATGTAGAAAGATCCTGTCTCAGAATTGAAAGAAAGCTATATAAATAAAGAAGGCAGAAGATACACCTTAGTGTGAAGGTCCTCCCTTCAATCTCTAGGAGAAAAAAAAATGCCATAGCTTTCCTCAAGTTTGCTTCATGTCACTTCATAGGTTCATGGATCTTCCCCCCTGCTCTAACCCCATTCCAACCACCTGTAATGTTTTTTTTTTGTTTTTTTTTTTGTTTTTTGTTTTTTTTTTTCTCCTTGCAACTGCTCTCAGAGGGCCAGGCAACTTGAGTATGCTGGTATGTTTGCAAATTGATTCTTTTCTTCAAGGTGCTAGGGGTGAGTGTTCACTCAAGGTTCACATTAGAGATGGGATACTAAATTTTAGGCCCAGCTGGGTCCTGCAGGAGTCAACCCATGTTCTTGTGTGTCTTAGTTTATGGAGGCCCTGTCACTGATGCAAACTCAAATTCATCACCTGATTCCCTTTTAACACTGAGAATTGCTATCCCTGAGAAAGATACGTTGAATGTACACCACTATGTCTCCCTCCCTCGCAAATGAAAGCTTCCACGTAGAATTATTATGTGATCAACACAACCTCTGCTTGAGGTTGAGCCTGACCCTGATTTTTGATCCATAAATATGTGCAGAACTTTGCCAAATGCAATTCTGTCTCCACTTTTCACTCCTTGGCATCCAGTGCCCTCGTTTTAGTGATATATCTTTCCCCATTCCATCTCAGAGTTTGCCAGAAACCGCCATGTTGTTTCATGTCCAGAACTGATGTGACAGGTCTTACATGCTCAAAATTGTTTCCAAATATGGACTCTAGAAAGTGTCTTTACTTCAGAATCTCTTAACTCAGGATAAGATTTGCCTTATATACCACTGCAAAGTTTTGGGTTCTGGATTGTGGAAAACATTTGTCATCTGCTCTGGTTAGCAAAAAAAGAAAAAAAAAAGGCCACCATGATTTCTTGGAATGTTTATACTGAGAAAACAATGTGCCAGCTGGGGTGGACAAACAAAATGTCTGACCATCTCTGAAAAGAGTTAAAGGAGGAGATGAGGTTACTCACAGAGAAAGAAGATGTGACCACCACAGAGGATTTATACTTACTTCTCTGATACAATTCAAGTTTAACTAAAATAGCTATCAGTCATACTTGTGTTGATCACATAATAAAGAGAAACACACTATATGTCTTCATCGTAACACCGAACATAGAGTGAGAATAGTCCTAAACATTTGCTGATACTTAAAGAGCAAATTAATCATAGCACCTCCTATCATCTTAGAATATATTAAAACAAAGGGAAGAAAAATAGAACAGTTGTGCGCTAAAGACCAGGGAAGGCAAACACTAACTGTGTGGACAGCATGCAAGGCGTATGTTGTCAGTGATGGTTGCACTTGAATTTTGTTTAACCATTGTTGAAGTCCTATCATTTTGCTTTGTGAAATTTTGTATTGTTTCTAATGTGTTTTTATTCTCTTTTTTAAAAAATTGTGTATATTTTGTAATACAGAAAAATGCCTTTATCCTAATCATACATTTTTTGTGGTGGAGGACACTGACTCATTGTTACTACTCCGCTTGAGAATGTGGGAATACAAACTCTAATAAGAACCTTCTGGCTTCTTTTCAGTTCCTAACACACACTCTAGAGTTCATGCTATGGTTATCAGGAGAAATCTATGGAAAATAAAGCTGAACAGAGCTGCAGACCAGCAACGGGCTTAACCTTGTCAAGCAGGGATGAAGCCGGAAGTGCTATGTGACGCTGACTGACAGAAATGAAAACCCATGGAGGGAACATGCAGAAAACATAGATGGTGGAGTTAATGAGGATCGGACGCTGCAAGAGCCAAGAGCAGAGAAAACTGATACGTGCGTCATGTGTTCCGGCGAACCAGTAGACTCTGGGGCCCCTCTTCACCTTTCCGCAATGCTGTTTATGTAATTCTGACAGAAGGCAGTGAGGGTCATGTGAAGCAATAACGTATCTCATTGTACAAATTACACTCCTGATGTCCTAACACCAAGGTTATTACAGATTAACAGCTGTATCCCAGGCTTTAGAGGACTATAGTTTTAGACTACAGCAAAATTCTGTTAGTCTTCTTTTAAATATTACTATACTCTTTGAAAATTGTGGTAAAATATACAGAACAAAATTTGCTGTCTTAACCATTTGTAAGGCACATTAAATACATTCTGTCGCTTGGCAAGCAATCTCCAGAACTCTTCATTTTGCAAAACTGAAACTACTTCTCCTTCCAGCTCCTGGCAACCTCCATTCTGCCTCTTGTCTCTGTGCATCTGACTACTCTAGCACCTCATGTACTTGTCTTTCTGGGCCTAGTTTGTTGCACTTGGCATGCCGTCTGCAAGCTCCCTCCATGGTGTAGCAATCCCAGCATTTCTCTCTGCTTACAGCTGCATAACAACCCGCTGTATGTATATTTTGTGTTGTGTTTACTCATTCCCCTCTCAGGTTGTTATGGTTTGTATCTAGTTTTCCCCTCAAAGCCTCATGCAGTCATAGGGCAGAGACTTCTAGAGTTTGACACTAACTCATGACCCACTAGGATTATGTGTCTTAGTACTGCTGCGATTGTGGGTATGATCTGAGGCAGATATCCTGAATGTATTATAAGAAAGACAGAGAAACAGACTCTCTGTTGCTCTTTGTTGCCCTGGCTGGTCACCATTTGTTGCTGTCCCGCCACCATGAACTGGATGCTCTCTGCCCTGCTATACTCAGCCTTGGAGTTAGCTGAATATGGACTGCAACCTCCAGTAACTGTGAGCTAAATCAACTTTTCCTTCCTACATTTTAGGTGTTAGGGATTTGTGCCAGCAATGAGAGAAAAGTAACTAAGACAAAAGGGATGCTTGTGTTACTTCCATCTTTTGGAAGAATAATGGTGAGTAATGCTACTATGTCTTTCTGCTTTAATCCTGTTTATATTTCAAGATATGTGTTCATGAAAAACTGGAATATCACATAGCTCACATTCCTATGAAATGGGAAAACTGAGTAACATAAAAAAATTAATCTCAAAAAGTAGGATATGCCCTTCTGCTAAAAATAGTTATAATATATAGTAGTCTCCAAATGTCATGTCCCATGCTCAGAAACTGTTCTAGTTTTGTGATTTTTGTTAAGTATTATAATGAAAGTGACCATTGTGCCACTTGAAATCATTCTGTTAAGGCAACAGTGCCTGTTTCTCCTGTCTGTGTAAGAGCTTGTGGTTCTGAGAAGAAACCTAGTCAACTCTTTCTAAGAAAGGAAGGAAACACATCACAACATTTTCCAAAATATAGTGAGCTCACTGAGAGCAAGTATATACATTAAAAACTGTATTTTTAAATTTAAGGGCACAAAGGGAAAAATATAAGTATATGATTGGAAAAGTCTCAAGCTTCAGTGACTGAGAATTTTAAAATGGAAAATTGATATGAAAATACTCATATGAAATGTATCTTGAAAACAATTATTGGAATGTGATTATTATTATCTGTGTGAAGAAAGGGCCTGCCAAAATGTGCAAAGGGCAAACTGCTACAGCAGTGATCCTCACCTTTTTTTTTTTTGTCTTTTTGAGACAGGGTCTCGCTATACAGTTCAGGCTGGCCTTGAGCTCACTTTGGTAGCCCAGGCTGGTCTCGAACTCGCACTGATCCTCTCGCCTCAGCCTCCCAAGTGCTGGGATTACAGGCGTGTGCCACCACGCCCGGCTAGGACCTGTTTTTTGAAGACAGTTTTTCTATAGACTGGGGGAAGGAGGAAGATGAGGAGGATGGTTTTTTGTAGCTCTTTTTCTTATTGGTATAAGTTTATAATACATAATAATTACATCACTGCCTCAACTCCACCTCAGATCATCAGGCATTAGATCCTGATAAGGAGCACCCATCCTAGACCCTTCTGTGTGCAGTTCCCAGTAGGGTTCACGCACCTATGAGACTCTTAACACTGCTGCTAGCTACTCCAATAGGAGAGGAGTTCAGGTAGTGATTTGAGACATGGGATTGGTAGCAAACACAGATGAAGGTTTCCTGCATTCCCTGCTATCTTCACCCTGCTATGTAGCCAGTGTCTAACAGATCACAGCTTGTACAGGGGCTGAGGACCCTTTTGGTATGGGACTTGGGAACAACAAATTGACTTCAAGATACACCCAGTTTTAACAGATCTAATTATATTTTCATGGCACCTAAAATTGGTATTAACAAAATCAGTAAAAAGATGTTTTAAAAAATGAGTATTAAATATACAAATATAAATCAAATTATTTAATTAAATTAATTAAAATACAAATTAAATGATTACATTTGAGATCAAGAAACTACTCGCTAAGTGAAACAGAAACACAGATCCTGCTGTCCCCTGAGGCACAAACCTGATTATGTTACTACTTGCTCAGGGAGAGGGGCTTCACAGTTTCCATTTCGGGGGAAGCATCTCATCAACACTGGCAAATTCTAAAATCTTGCTTAAAGGAAGGAAGGTAACCACACTGTTTACAATACCTTTTCTGTATTAGGCACAGTATTAACTACCTTCCAGTCTCTTCTCACTTAAACTTTGTGGCAATTCTGCATGACGACTCAGGTCTGTCTGAATTTCACAAAAAACTAGTGCACCATGTCCTTTTTGGAAAGCTTGACAGCTTTGCAGATTCCTGCCTACTGTAAGCTAATCATACTGTCTTCTGCCTAAATCTTTCTTGGTGGTGAACTTCTGGTGCTTCAAGCCATGGTGCTGGTGCACCTAGGCAGATGAGCTACCTATAGCTTGAGTTGTTTCTAATTTGTTATTTCCCCGGCTCATCTGTATGTGCTCGGCATATTATCAGCACCTGTGCTATCTATATCTCAATATCATAATTCCATAGTCCACACTAATTACCCCTTTGGAGCGGGTCACTATTCACATACGCAGGTATAACATGTATGAGAATGTCTTGTGACACTCTTTGAGGTTCTGCAACTTTACCCAATCCCCATCTTTCACCCATCGAATGTTCTCATAATTACTGATCAAGGAGAATTGCCCATTTCTTGGGAAAAGGCAGAATGTGTGGGGCAGGAGAGATAGCTCATTAGTCTAAAGCTCCTGCTTAGGCAACTGCAGGGACTGTGGTTCAATCCCTGGCACTACATGCTGTGCCAGCCCCACCCCCAGGGCAGGCTGAACCACCCATAACATAAAAATAAGTAAAGTTTTAAAAAAATAAGAAATTAAGAAAGAAAAGAAAGGGCTGGGGAGATAGTCCAGGGGCACAAGTACATGCCTGGCAAGTACAAGGTCCTGAGTTAGATCCCTGGTTCTGCAAACAAACAAACAAAAAAAAGGTAGAATGAGTAAACCTTGAAGAACTATGTCCTGGCCTAGGTGTTATAGTTTGTATCTAGATATCTAGATGTCATGTCAAAGCCTCATGTGATCACAGGGCTTCATCTGAGGTGGATGAATCTAGAAGGTATGACGGCTTCTTTGTGCAATGCTGAGATTAAGGGTTCTGGGATTAAGGGTTGGTGGTGGCTGGATCAGTACCACCCTAATCTCCATACACTGGATACAGTGATACAATGTAAGGGACAGAAAGAGGCTTGTCTCGCTCTCCCTCATTGTCCTTGCAGTCTTCCACTGCCATAAATGTTCATCCCTCTGCCAAACGCCAGCCTTGGGCCCAGCTGATTCGGGACTGAAACCTCTATAAACTGTGAACTAAGTAACCTTTCCTCCTTTAACTTTGGGTGTCAGCTATGCTGTCTCTGCAATGGGAAAGGTAACTAAGATACTGGATGAAGAGGAATATGTCAGCATCTAGAGGAAGGGATCAAAGCTAGAAATGCTAGGAAAGGCCCAGCGTTGTGCTGGTACACATTACTTCTTGAGACCTTTACCAAGAGCTTCCCTGCTTTTAGATTTGATTGGATAATAAAATGTAAAAGAAATTCCATTAACAAAAAAATTTCTAATTTCATAGTTCAAATCTGGGCATGCTGGTGCATATCTATAATCCTAGATACTCAAGAGACTAAAGCGGGAGGATTTCAAATTTAAACCCAGCCTAGGTGACTCAGTGCCTCTGCAAGGCCCTGTCTCCATGTAAAAAGGCTGTGAATGTGACTCAGTGGTTCGGCCCTTGCCTGGCATATGGAAGGCCTTTGACCCTCAGTACTGAGGCAGGAAATGGGGGCCTGGAACACTTTCTGGGGATGGGGCAGGCATGACCTGCTGATCACAGAGTTTCCAGGACATGTTAGCAGAGCGTAGCCCTTACTTGGAACCAATTAGTGAGTGAGTTCTCAGCAGAAGCTGAGGTGGTCTGTGATAGTACAGGCTAGGTGTGACATCAGCCTGAGGAGCTACAAATATGGCCTCCCCTGAGCTCCCGGCTGCTGTGCACTCTCTCCCTGTGGTCTGCCCTCACGCTGTAGAGTGTGTTTCTCCTACCTGTTTGCCAGAAACAAGTGAGAGCTTCTCCAGGGAACCATGCACAGGCTCCACTTGACCCACCTGCGGTTCAGTGTAATCAGCACCTCGCTAGTTACAAACCCAGTTTCTTGCTTTTCTGTCAGGAGTTTTCACCACACCTGAAGAGAAAGTAGAGGCACCATTATGTCCATGTCAGGGAGAAGCAGGCTGGGGCATCAGGTGGCTCATTGTGTCCTCCAAGGCTATACAGCCAGGAAAAGGCAGAGTCAAAAGTAAAACCTTATGCAGTGTTTAGAAATTTTGTAAAAATTTATAGTGTATATTTTCCCTGCTAAATCCAAAAATACAGACTGGGCATGGTAGCGCATACACCTGTAGTCCCAGCTCTTGGAAGGCTGTAAACAGGCAGATCACTACAAGTCTGATCTAGCAGTGATACCCTGAAGATACTGTTCCTGTAGACCCTTCCCTAAAACAAACAAACAACAAAAATCTAAAAATAGATAAAACAGGGTTCATATTTTGTGCATCTTAGAGGATTTTAATTTTTCTTATGACTTGACTGTATTCTAAAAAGTGTCAATTCACAGTTTGAAAATTGATTGGGAGCCTGAGGCAGGAGGATTGATGTGAGTTTGAGACCACCTAGGCTACAAAAGTGAGCTCAAAGCCAGCCTGAACTACATAGTGAGACCCTGCCTCAAAAAGACCAAAAAAAAAAAAAAAAAAAAATTAAAGAAAAAGCAACAAAAAGGTGTTATTAATCTCTAAGTATATATGGGAATCTCACACACTATTTCCTAACACTTTATCGGTAATAAAATATTTATAGAATATGAGAGTTTCCTACCAATTTACAAAAGCAGATTACAATACACAAATTGATAAAGACTGTACTTTAAAATAGAAAAGCCAAGGGCTGCTTGCAAAAAGAGAAAAAAATATCAAGGTTAATCAAATCAAAGACAAAAGATGTGCTCAATATTCATCATGCCTTCTTCATGGATAGAGCAAGCCACGGTCCTGCTCACGCCCCGCCCCAGCACCAGCCTTGTCACATGGTCCTGCAGTCACTGACCCTCTGTCCTAGAGAAAACATACAGTGCTTTTCCCATGGCCCTGGGTCACACTGAGGTCAGTCATAAACCCCAAAGGAAGTCTCTGGTGCCCAGCTGAAGGATAGCGACTTCTGCTTAAGAACAACCTTGAAGAACTGGGTTCAGATAATATCTGAATTCAAGCTCAGCATACCTTGCCACATTAACATGAGATTATTTTTTAGGCAATAAACAGTGTTCCGTAGTTTTTGTCTCTTGTAGAGTATCCTTTGAAGCTATGATGTTTATAACAGAACTGCCTCCAATGTTCTCTTTAATGAGAATTGCTTCATATTCAGGTTTCTTTTCATTGCCTTAATTCTCATGTAATTATAATCCTTTGTTCCACCCCAAGTAGCTCTTTACCTTCTTTGGTATTTACACACCCAAGTAATTGCAGATGGTTATCAAGCTCTACCTTTGCTGTCTTGAAGCCAAAGTGAACCTATTTAATTCCTCTAGCCTGGCCTCCCAAGTCAGTGCCTTCAAAGCCCCCTCCCCACCACCTTCCTGATTTCTTGTCTGAACTTTTTCCAAGAAAATGTCTACATCTTTCCTGGTCTCAGGCTTCCAGAATAAATGTGGTTTTCAGATGCCATTCCATCCGAAGCACTTCCCCACCTTCGGGTAAATCTCTTGAATTCTTTGCATCCTTTTGGTCTTTTTTCTCTCTTCCTATATCCAGGGTGGGTCCAAGGTATTTCACTGCCCAAGGCTTTTACGCCGTATAATTGGATTCATTTCAGAAGAGTTCCTACTGTCTATTCTCCCCCTTCCTTGCTTCTGAATTATAGATAAACTGCTAACTTATCTGGCTGCTAAAGACCGTAAATAACTGTAAAGTTTTGTAGTATTGAGAAAGGTCACAGACTCTACAATATAGATTTTTGGAATCCAGCAACTCACTTAATTCCCATGAGGCTCAGTGCTCTCATCTTTAGAAGTAGATGCAATTAACTGGGCTGCCATCAGGCCTAGGTGGTTCCTGGGCCCTTGGTTCCTAATCAGCAAACCACCACACAACTCAGTAAACAGTTAACAGAGCCGAAAGCTTAGCCACTCTGAAACTGTCAATTAGCCTCCACCTAAGGGCCTTTCCTTGGAATGATCCCAGTAAGGCCCCTGCTCCACTGAACCAACTGAACATTTTATTTGATTTCTTTCCTCATCCGCCTTGGGAAAGCCTTCCCCTCAGGTCCTTCCACAGAGCTCAAACACCACACAGCCTAGAGCAGCCCACCTCAGGACTCACTCCCTGCTCAGCAAGCTCTCTACAACTTTAATGTGGTAACTTAATCTTTTAATACAGAAAGAAAGATGCAGATATAAGAAAAACATTTAGAATTATGTATTTTAGGAATTAAAATAAGATAAGGAGTTATAGTTATTGAGCTGGTATAACAATGGGGTGTTAGAAAAACAATAATATAACCAAACGCCTTGCAAAGGTTAGTGTATCTTACGAATGAAACACTATCAGCGACCCAAACTTCTTATTTTGTTCTTTAGAAGTCTCAGTGTGACCAGATTAATTTATATTGAGGCTGTACACTATAGTGGGTATTCTCTTAGAGGCTTGGATGAAATATATAAACATCTTGTTCTTTATATAATGTGAAGCCATTTTATAATGCTATCTGAAACCAGCATTTATCTTTAAAACCTTCTAACTTTATTAAATGTTGATATTTTAGAATAGTATATAAAACCTTCTTTTACTTATATTCTGGAGCAATTTCCATCCAAGTTGCTTAGCATGATAGCAGGTAACTCAATACAATGGCATAGATATTGGATCGAACACCTAATATTCAGATAACTAATAAACAGTTTAACATCAAAATTAGAAATATCAGGGCATGTGTTGTGGTTCTAATGTGCTTTGTTCCTTCTATAGATTTAGGTTGATATCTGTTCCCTCTGTGAAGTAGTAACAGGATGAAAACTTGACCAGATGTGGTGTTTACAGGTGGTGCCTTCAGGGACCAATCAGGACTAGACTCCTGAGGGAAGGGCTCCCATGATGGAATCCCTGGCATTATACAGGAAGAGAGGGGATCAGTGACCACTCACATGTACACAAGCAGGCTCCCTGTCTCTTGGCATGTGATGCCATGTACCACTTTAGGATTCTGCCAGCAAGAAGGCCATTATAAAATGCAATGTCAACCTTGGTCCCTAGAAAAATAAACCAAAATAAACTTCCTTCCTATATAAAGTATGCAGCTCCATGTATTTTGATATAGTAAGAGACTATCAGACTCCATAGGAATGCTAAGTGTCTTTAATAAAAACAGGTATAGCTGGGCATGGTGGCACATGCCTGTAATCCCAGCACTTGGGAGGCTGAGGCAGGAGGATTGCTGTGAGTTTGAGACCAGCCTGGGCTACAAAAGTGAGCTCAAGGCCAGCCTGAACTGCATAGCAAGACCCTGTCTCAAAATAAATAAATAAATAAATAAATAAATAACAAACTAAGGTGTGCATTAGTCTTGACAAAGAAAAAACAATAATAATGCAATAACCATATTGTTTTTTAAAGCTCTAATTCTGCTGTGTAACTTGATGGACAAGTTTGTCCTATAGTAAATTAGCATGGAGTAGTAATGCCAGAGTGCAAATTCAAGTGGCCAGTGTTCCTCTCCCAAAACATAACATCCCAAAAGATGTTAAATGTGGTCAACTCCTGAGCTTTAGGCAGTGGACAACTCATTTGAGCATCATTTACAAAGTCACCCTAAGAAAGCCTTTATCATTATGTCTGAGAATACTAAGCAGAAAGCACTTCCCAAGACAGTGATTAATTTTAATAATACAAGTTCTTTATAAACAACTCAATTTTTATCACAGTATATTATATGTACAATACATTGATGGTTTCAATATAAAAATAGCAAGATATATCTGAATTAGTGACACACATAATATATAATATATATTAATATATAATATATAATATGTATATAATATATATTATACATAATATATATACCTTTGTTATTGCTAATTTAGTAATTTCATTTTGCTCCATCTAAAATATCAGGTTTTTTTTCTATGACAAAGTTACTGATTATTAATTCATGAATCATTTCAGAAACAATGGATACCACACTTAACAATTAATAATGATACATGCAATGTCAAGAAACTTTTAAAATAAGACAACAATTTCAAAAAATAGATATTAATATCACATTAAAGGAAATTATTGTCCTAAGTGTATTAGAGCAAATTCATTTAGTCCATGTACTAACATTTCTAGTTCAGAACTTCCTTTTCACCTTCTTCTCCTACTCAACTCTAATGACTTTCAAGCTCGATAATTGTTCCAATAGCATTCAGCTCTCAAAAGATCAAAGCCACAACCTTCATATCTGAAGTAGGAGCAAGTTAAAGACAAAAAGGAACTCAATTTAATAATTCTATCTCATTTTTTTCTACTTAGAAATGAGAAGCATTTAAAAATAGAGTATGGGGGAAGACTGTTTTAGAGAACATAAAAAGATTAAAGACATTTCTACTTCAGTATTTTTATCTTAAGCACCTCATTTTTCTTAAAACAAACAGGAAAAGGCTTGAAAAGATATATAGTAAATGACATAAAATCAACACTGAATAAAAGCTAATAATTGAGGAGAAAAAAATAATTCAACTACAAGTGTCAACTTAATAGTAAAAATTTATTTGTGAAAACAATAGAAGAGGAAACATGATCTCCTATGTTGGTCCTTTGACCTTTTTAACCTTTAAAGGTTAAAGAGAGAAAGCATATTAATTTCTTGCCTAAAATAGTAAACATAATTTATATTTTTACAATGTAAGTCTCAAAGGCAAACATTTTTAACCATGTCCCAACAATTAAGAATGACCCTGTGACCACAGCTTGTTTTTGAAACAGCAAATATTCTACAGACAAAAACAGTCTGGGGGCTGGCAAGATAGCTCAGCAAGCTAAAGTGCCTGCTTAGGCAACTGCAGGGACCATAAGTTGGTTCCAGGCACCACATGCCGTGCCAGGTCCATCTGCAGGGCAGGCTGAGCCAGCCATAACATACATACATATATACATACATACATACATACATACATAAAGTTAAACCAGGCACGGTGGCGCACACCTATAATCCCAGCACTTGGGAGGCTGAGGCAGGAGGATCGGTGCGAGTTCAAGACCAGCCTGGGCTACAAAAGTGAGCTCAAAGCCAGCCTGAACTGCATAGTGAGACCCTGCCTCAAAAAAGACAAAAAATAAATAAATAAGTAAATAAATAAAATGAAGTTAAAATTTATTTTTTAAAAAAAACAGAGTCTGGGGTTTGATCCCTGGGGCCTACTGTGCCAGCCCCACCCCTGGGACATGCTGAGACAGCAGTTTGAGACTGGGCAGGGTGGAGCACACCTGTAATCCCAGCTCTTAGGACATTGTAAACAAGTGGAACCCTATGAGTCTGATCTAGTAGTGAGACCCTGAACACCCTGTAGACCCTGTCCAAAAAAAAAAAAAAAACACAGACCGATGATCAGGTATCTACTATTTTTATTTTTCTCCTCTGTTTCTGTGATGGCTACTGTGACAATTAAGGTTAAACAAAATGTGGCCACCTCGCCATTGGTCTATAGCCCCTGAAGTGGTTCTGCCACTGGTCAACAGTATCACCCTCATTACTGCTCATACCCACCAGTATCCAAGTCGGGGCTGCCTCATGTCACAAAGGTTGATGTCTTTGCTAAACTTTCATTTCCCATAGCTGCAGAACAAGTGGCAACAGGGATGACGAGTGATGATTCAGTGATCAATGCTTTTATTTGGGAGCATTTTTAAGGCAATTATGTTTCTCCCTTGCCGTACACATGTGGACTAAGCGAGACAATAAGACGCTGTTGACAGGATTAACTACCCATCTCTAACCTCTTCTCTTTCCACCAAATGAGAGCATCTTGCTTTCTCTTTAGATGGTCCTTTCTCAAGAGCCTTCTGAGCATTCATTTAAAGAGATTCTCCCAAAGAACTGTCCCACCCATTCTCAGACTCTCACCTCTGACCCTTGACCTCTTCCCATTTACATCTCCTCAGGAATACAGTATCTCCAACAGAAATATTCCCATCTCCACCCAAAACTAACTCTTTCCCAACCTTTGTTATTTTGGCAAAAGGCACCTGTATCTAGTCAGCTGATCAAGCCAAAACTGTAGAAGTCAACTGTAAATCTGTTGCCCTTATGCCCTATATCGGGTTGTAACAGCCTTATGAGTAAACCCTGGTACTTCTGGGAGAGCCTCCCAGTTTCTTTCCCACTTGTCTCAGTGCTTCCATTCCACACAGCAATTGGAGTGACCTTGAACAAGGAATCTGTATGAGAATCCAACTCGTTAGCCCAGCCTATAAATCTCAATATGACCCAGCCCTCCCCACCCTGGTTGTTAACTTGCTGATGCGTAGTAAATCACTCCAATACTTGGTGACTTTGAAGCAGTATTTTTAAACTCATCATTACTTTCAGTAAGGATTCATGAGTAACCTAGCTTTGTCCTCTGTTTAGAGTTTCTCTCAAGCCACACCCACGATATTAGCCAGAGACACAAGTCCTCTCAGATCTTGGGGTGGGGGATGTCTTCCAAAGGCAGGTAGTCTGCGGATGCCCATTCTCACTGGTTACCTATCAAAGGTCGCTCTACTAACCGGGAGCACTCCAAAGCGTGGCTCAGAACACTGTACTTGCTTCACCTGAAGGAGTGAACCAAAAAGAGCCAGCGAGAAAGAGACAAGAATTCAATCAAGTCAGTTTTTCACAACCTAATCTCAGCGTTTCCTCACCTTTCCCATATGCTAGCTATTAGAAAAAAGAAAGTCTGGCCCACCCGCAAGGGGAGGGAACAACACAAGACCATGGGATTTGGAGGCAGAATCCCTAGGAGATGTTTCTGTCACAAGCTTACCTTGAACTTTGGTTCTCCAGGCTCCCTGCACCCAATGCTCTGAGGACACTAAGTTTGACTGTACCTTACAATCTTTGTCACAGTTGTTCCTGCCTAGAATCCTGGCTCTCAGATCTTCATGGCATTTACTTCCTCTAGAGAACCGCTGTGGGCTCAGGTATCATTGCCTTTCCCTGAATGCATTAAAGGAAGTGGTGACCCACCCACCCCCAGCTCTTTACCCTATTTTTTTTAAGACTTGAACTCAAGTTGTCAAAACAATTGGTCTAAGAAAACTCAAATTTAAAAAATTGGTCTTTTTGACTCTTCCAAGAGTAGCACACATGCATGTACAGAGACAGACACACACACACACAAACACACAGAGAGAGAGAGAGAGAGAGAGAGAGAGAGAGAGAGAAGAAGAAGAAGAAGAAGAAGAAGAAGAAGAAGAAGAAGAAGAAGAAGAAGAAGAAGAAGAAGAAGAAGAAGAATCTTAAAAAGCACTGTGTGGACTGGCCAAGTTAATGAGCAGGTCACCAAACCCTTTCCCTGGAGTTGTAAAGCATCAAACACATTAGGAGCAGGCATGTGTCCCCATTTCTACCAGTGTGAGACACTCACCTGGA